>JBAKBP010008558.1:0-90393 GCA_037953745.1 Lithodes maja | reverse complement strand
GTGCATGTGTGTAGCCTACAATGCATACACAAGATCAAAAACACATTAAGCCTTTAATTACTATAGAAACATCAGAAATCATGCCAAAACTGTATTAAACCTAACTAAATCAAACTTTCTTCACAAGCAGGCAAATAAACTTCTAAATAATCCAAATGATAACGAAATATTTTGGTCTACTCTTAACTCATTAAAATCCAACTTCACTACTGCTTCATCCATTCCACCATTAAAATCTCTGACTGGCAATCTTGTAAGTGACCCACGAGGTAAAGCTAACCTTCTTGCGGATATTTTCTCCACCAACTCAACCTTACATGAAATAAATAAAGGTGTCCCTGTACTTAATTTTATTTCGCCTGAAATTTCCTCACTTAAGATCCACACCAGACTTCAAAACTATTTTGCAGAATCTCTCCGTGGATAAGGCTCCTGGTCCAGATGAAATTCCTCCAATAGTACTTAAGAATTGCTCCTTGGTGCTCGCTCCTGTATTGGCAAAAAATTTCAGTCTGTGTACTCAGACCTCATGCTTTCCAGTACCCTGGAAAGAAGCAAACATCCATCCAGTTCCTAAAAAAGGTGCCTCTTCAGATCCATCAAACTACAGACTAATAGCTATAACTTCCACTCTTGGTAAAGTCTTTGAAATTATATTAAATAATCACAATTAAGCATCTTGAGAATAATAAATTAATCTGTGATCGGCAATATGGTTTTAGACTATGTCTATAAAACTGCAGACATTCTTTGCCTTCTTACGCATCAAATCAACCAAGCTACAGACCAACATGGTGAAACACGTGCAATAGCACTGGATATATCAAAGGCATTTGATAGTCTGGCATCAATCCTTATTGTCGAAGATGTCACACTACGGCCTTGCATCATTAGTTCCACTAATTTCTTATCTTCATAACAGAAAAATATGTGTAATGGTAGATGGCCTTTATTCTCAATTTCACTCAATAAATGCTGGTGTTCCCCAGGGATCAGTTTTGGCCCCAACTCTGTTCCTCATTCATATCAATGATCTCATGTCTACCATTCATAATCCAATACATTCCTACGCAGATGACTCAACACTCCAGTTCCTTCACATTTACCAATTCTTTCACCCAACCCGATCTTATAAATTCAAAAATAAACTCTGCAATTTCTCTGAACCAGGACCTTTCTAAAATTAATGAATGGGGACAAAAGAATCTAGTTTCATTTAATGCACAGAAAACCAAGTACATTACATTTTCTAACTGATAGAATCTCACGGACTTTCATATATTTTTTAATGATGTAAATATTCCCACTTCCCCTAGTATTGACATCTCGGTGTAACATTAACTAACTTGAGCTGGACACATTATGTTAGAAGCATTGCTAAGAATGCCTCTAAAAAAACTGGGACTCCTGTACAGAGTTAGAGAATTCTTCACTGACGAGCAGTTGGCCGTAATATATAAGTCATGTGCGTTCTCAGATGGATTACTGTTCACCTCTGGAGTGGAAGAAGAGTAGTTGCATTGAGGCAGTTGGACAAAATTCAAAATAAAGCTATTAGATTAATCAATAACCCTGCAATCACACAGGACCTTCCTACATTATCCATACGAAGAAACTTTGCATCCCTTGTATTATTCTAGATATTTTCACAGCAATTGTTCCGAGGAACTTGCTTAAATTGTGCCGCCTCTCCACATCTTTCCCCGTAGAACTAGGGCAGCTGAGAGCGCCCATGAATTTACACTTTCTCCTCCACAATGCAGAACTTCTGCTTATCAAAATTAATTTATCCCTAGAACTACTACTATTTGGAATTAAATTCCCTCGAGTTGCTTTCCACAAACTTACAATCTACAAAAGTTTAAATCCAGTTGTTACAAACATTTTATGAATGGAGGATGCCTTTAGGCACATGGACCGTTTTGTTTTTCCTTCCTCCGTTCATTGTCTCTTAAAAATAAATAAAAAATAGGCTATTAATTAGGTGTAATTCTGGTCTTTCCTACTGTTAATCTTTAAAGACTTAAACATAATACCATATATAAATCATTTATCTCCTATGCTTCCTCTTTGTGCTAACCAAGATTAGTAGTGTCTAGGTTACTTGTACCCAGAGGCGCCCCCCCCCCCCCCCCCCCGCCCTACACTTTGCCTAGCTCCTTGACGCGGTGTGGGGGCTTAACCCTCTCACATCCTGACGCAATTTTTGAGCCTATTAGGGATACTTTAAAGCGTTTGTTACCGTCAGGGGTATCTATAAACCTTTAGTTTGTTTTCTTCAACCTCTGCAGTTGTCTTTGAGTTAGTTGTGGGCAAAAAACTAATTTTGGAGAGTTAATTATAACTGAGAGTAATCTATTTCTTATTGCTAATCTGGCAACCTCTGCGTCCTATGGTCGTGAGAGGGTTAAGGAAAAGTCTCCACTTGAGGGACTTTTTTTCTTGGCTCCCTTCTCCCTCATGTTTAGCCCCATTGTTTTTTTTCTAATTTTAAGAAGTTTGCCCCATTATTTTGATGATTTTAATAACTTTCAACCCATTTGTCAATTTTAATACCTTTCGTGCCATTTAGGTGTGTTACGACCGGGCACTCGGGTACACTAGGGCTCTTACACAGGACTCGAGTATGGCTCGCTGCCACAACGGAAACACACGATCCCAACCCCAGAGTACTGCCAGCCGAACAAAAAACGCCACTACCCTCCAGAGTTCTATCTGCTATAACGGGGTATACAAGAACTCGGTACTAGCGTTTCACACAACAGACTAATAACAAGACGGGAGTTATCTAGTCTGGTCAACAATCAAACAAAGAAGAAAGTACTACAACACTAAAGAATAGTGTTGGCCGAAGCCGAAGTAATCCACCCTTGAACTAAGAACTCCTCCACCCTCTACTTCGGATCGGCACTATTACGTTACGTTAAACAATAGTCCTCGAGCATCAAGCAAGGAATCTTCTGATAAGTTAGATGCTTCTCGAATACTCATAAGAAGTAAGTATCGGATTTTGAACAGCAATTTAATGAATAACTCGCTGGTAATTAAAGGCTTTAAATTGACATAAGAAGAATTATAAGAATAAGCAATAGGATATGGCAAACATTAAGAAGAAGTACTCCGACAATGCACTGGCAATAGCCTACTAAGATTGTGCTCGTGGGCCACTAATCTCTGAAGTAGCTAAGCGTGCCACACATGAAATCAATAGTGCTTAAACAATAATATACATAAGGAGAAGCTTCAATACTATGCTGTATCTGCTGGTCGAGCAAAGTCTAGCTGGGATATCTAAGGTTAAGAGACAATGGCTGAGCAAGCGGCTCGTAGCCTAGCGAGGTCCTTAAGACTGTGCGGCCAAATTACGGTAATTGACGGGATGCTCTCTTGAGAGATCCAGATCACTAGTATCTGGTTCTCTCCTGGCGATCCTCTCAAAGTCAAGCAAATGAGATAGCACAGTGTTGGGTGGCACAGGCAAAAGCCCTCACTCGCAACACAGTGCTAAACTCCCACGGTACACAATCAAAAAGACCCCCTAGGCTTCCCACGTCTCCGTTGCAATTGTGCTGGTTCAACCAACCTAGCACTCATAGGAAATCACAACTCGAGGAACCCTATCCCAGTCTAGCATTACCTAAACCAGCAGAAAACAGGAACATGAATAATAGTACACAGGGAAATACATATAAGAGTGCAACAAACATCAATCAATCCTATTCTAGTTAACCCTTCCAAAAATAGGCTATCTAACAGGCACTTATCTCGTGAGAACTCAAGCGATAATACTTTGGCTGACTAAATCTGCACCAAAGGGGTCATGGAGGTTAAACAGGGACGAGAAGAGAAGAAGGTAGGCTGTTCAGAGAGTAGAGAAAGTTCACATCAGTCGGAAGAATATGGATAGTTGCAAGGGATATGAGAGGTCGCTTTGCCTGATGAGTTCTGAGGAAAATGCGGCGGGACCTCTCTTTTTATACTCGGCCCTGTAGCGAGCATATCGCCAACACTAAGGACCGCCCACTGGCAATCATGACTTCATATTCTCTCTCAATCTGGGATCGACAAAGAACATCCCACGCGCTGAAAGGGAGGAAGGGAGGAGGGAGGAGGGAATTAGGCCTACCGGCCCGCGTGGCGCACTCACTGACCCCCCGCCACGTAATATCTCTCTCTCTCTCTCCCATCATTACATACAAGTCCCACACACAATACTTATATCTAATGATATAAAATAGAACTCGTTGACTTAGAAGAAAACAAAATACATAATGATAATACTTATAGTACAACGGTTCACATAAACTGAGTTAGGAAACTCTACACAGACTACAGCCAAAGTTCCTGCCCTGACGATCCTAGCGAGAGTGGGGCCTGACTGGGCGTTCTGTACAGCATGCTCATACTCGACATGCGTCACACCTCCCCCAAGATTTTACTTGCTCAACCCTGAGCTAAAATCTGATATACAGAACCCCATCAAACCCCTCACACCCAGCGACCGCATGGCACTAAAACAACGCTGAGTTTACCACTAAAACACATCTTATAAAAAAAAAATTCACATTTCATAACTCCTCCCAACAATAGTAAAAGACATAATATCATGCTCCCAGAGCGAGCTTACAGCAGCTCAGCCGTTTGATAGTTCGTGGACTACTCAAACCTTATAGGCTATGACAAACTTATACAATTATCTTCATCAAAAAGAAAGAGTTTTTATATGATTTTTATATTTTAATGTTTTTTCCGGCTGCACTATAAGGGCAGCCTATTTTCTTCTATACCAAACGCTCAACAATCCTGCTTTACGACCCAATACGCTGGGCTACAACCGCGAGCCAACAAGCACCAAGCGCAAAATACTACTCAAACCAAAGCAGGAGGCTACCCGTGTGTCAATCTCTTCGGGATCATACACCTGTGATAGCCTACGACTGATCATCTACCCTCGATAAACAATCCGCAATCACATTGTCACATCCCGCAATATGCCGGATGTCCAGGTTATACTCCTGCAACATCAATGACCACCGGGTCAGTCTCATATTGCGATTGTGAAATTGATTTAGGAATCTCAAAGGGTGATGATCAGTGTAGATAACCACGACTGGGCCATAGGCTGGAACATACACCTCGAAGTGCCTGAGTGACAGCACAATCGCCAGTAATTCCTTTTCTATTGTAGAATAGTTCTTTTGTGCAGCATTAAACTTCTTAGAAAAGAAACTTACTGGGTGTTCCACACCTTCATTGTCTGTCTGTAGCAAGACGGCACCAGCCCCTACACCACTAGCATCTGTTGCCAGCTGAAAAGGCCTGTTAAAGTCTGGGGCCCTGAGTATCGGGTGAGTACACAGCAAATGCTTCACTAAATTAAAAGCCTTTTCACACTCAGGCGCCCACAAAAACTTTTTGTCTTTAGATAACAAATCTGTGAGAGGTGCCAACACCGTGGAGTAACCTTTTATAAAGCGTCTGTAGTAGCCTATCATACCCAAGAATCTCATGATCTGCTTCTTGGTGGTTGGGTGCGGAAATTTATTGATAGCCTGTACCTTGTTCTGAGGAGGGCACACCTGTCCCCTTCCCACTACAAACCCAAGGTACTGCACAGTGGCTTTTACGAAGTCACACTTTGCCAAATTTACTACCAGACTTGCTTCACTAAGTTTCCGGAACAAGGTCTCCAGGTGCTCACAATGGCTCTCAAAGTCGTAATCATAAATGATTACATCGTCCAAGTATACGGTGCAATTTGGAATGTCCTTGACAATTTCATTCATCAGGTTCTGAAACGTTGCTGGTGCATTCTTAAGTCCGTAGGGCATAACATTACACCGGTAAGTACTCCCGTCCACCACAAAACCACATACCTCTTTAGCGCGCTCGGACAAAGGTACTTGCCAGTAACCTTTTACTAAATCAACTTTAGACAAAAACCGAGCCTTACCAATTTTATCAACACTATCATCAACCCGAGGAAGAGGATATGGGTTAGTTGGAGTCAAACCGTTTAGCCTACGGAAATCAATACAGAAGCGTACCTTGCCATCTGGTTTAGGCTGCAGTGTTACGGGGGAAGTCCATTTAACGGTACCTTTCTCTATCGACCCTCTACCGAGCATATACTCCAACTCATCCCTCAGAGCGGGTAGTTTTATGGGGGGCACACGGTATGGGATTGACTTAAAGGGTAGATGGTGCCCCACGTCAACATCATGCATAGCCTGAGTAGTGAGGCCTGGATGTTCAGCGAATACAGTGGGGTATAAACCGAGCAACTGACGGATAGCTTCAAATTGCGGCTCAGGCAAATGGGCTATAGCCTCGTCAGCCCTTAGGCTCGAGTTCCCCGCCCACTGATCCGCTGAAACATGGTGATCCCAGCTATCCTCCTCTGAAGCTTGACTGTCCCCCTCTCCTTCTCCACCACGGCCGCAACAAGCCAACACAGGGACAGTGAGAGGCTCAGAGGGGCGCCTCACATACTCTTTTATCAGGTTCACGTGACATAACTGATTCTTCTTCCTCCTGTCTGGAGTGGCAACAAGGTAATCTAGGTCCGAAATTTTCTCCACAATTTTATAGGGTCCAGTATACTTCGCCGACAAGGGGTTACCCACCAAAGGCAACAAAATCAACACCTCCTGTCCCACAATGAACTCCCGGAGCTTCACTTTGCGATCATACCTGTCCTTCATTAAAGCTTGTGACCCTGTTAAATTCCGACCTGCCATCTCCAGACTCTTAAGCATGCGCTCACGGCTTTCAAACACATACTTCAACAAGGAACAAGGCGGCACAGTTCCTTCCCAAATTTCCCGCAGCATATTAAGGGGGCCCCTGACTCGGTGTCCAAAAATCAGCTCGTTTGGACTAAATCCCAGGCTCTCACCAGGCACTTCCCGAGCAGCAAACAGTACATACGGCAATCCAAGATCCCAATCTCTTCCGTTATCAGCACAATAACACCTGAGGATGCTTTTAAGGGTGGCATGCCACCGCTCAAGCACCCCTTGGCTCTCAGGGTGATACGCTGACGATACCACCGCCCGTATTCCATGCTGTTGCATTGTTTGCTTAAAGAGATTGGAGGTGAAATTGGACCCCTGATCAGACTGAATCTCCTCCGGGTACCCGTACCTTGAAAAGTACCACAACAAGTTACTGACTACCGTCTTAGCCATGCCGTTTTTCATGGGGTATGCATCGGGGTATCTAGTGGCAACATCCATGATGGTTAACAAAAATTTATTACCAGCCTTTGTGGGAGGGAGGGGACCAACCATGTCAACAACAATCTTACTAAAAGGTGGCCCAATTACAGGAATAGGGTGCAACGGAGCTTTAGGAATAACTTGGTTTGGTTTCCCGACCCGTTGACAAATATCACATGAGTTTATCCAGGACTGCACATGAGACTTCATCCCCGGCCACCAAAACAACTTCCCCAAAGCCGCCACCGTTTTTCTTACCCCCAAATGTCCTGCCAGCGGTGTGTCATGCGCCAAACTCAGTAGGCTATCCCTGCACTCCCGCGGCACCATCAACTGGTCCACTACCCCGGACCCCATCTTCCAGCTACGGTTAGGGTCTTGAAAACGCCGATACAGGATGCCATTTAAATAAAAAAAATCTCCCGGCTGTGCATCACCGTCCTCGTCGAGCTCCACAGCTCCATTAGCACACGTTTGGAGCTCAGGGTCCTCCAGCTGCAACCGACTTATATCTGAGGGTGCCAAGCGATCTAACTGCTCCCGGAGCAATGCATGACCCTCCCCGATACTGAGCTGCTCCCTCTGTCTCTCTCGATGTTCATAACGTTGCTGTCGTGGAGACTCGTCATGCCCAGCCTCGTCACTCTCGATGACAGGCCCAGGGGCTACTCCAGAACTAAGTAATGGTGCTAATACTGAATCACCCAGGAGAGCCGCCGAGTCAAAACTCTTAAAACCAACTCTAGCTTTAGCCTCCTCCTGTTGATCGTTCCTCTGCTGGTCTGAAGACGGAGGACTAGGCTGTGACACTTTAGCTGCCCGAGCTCGGGTGACAGCACACGCCATGGGTTGTGCCTGGCACCGCTCGACCCACTCTCGCTCTTCCCTACTCACGTCGGCCGGCCTCTCGGCAACGACTAAGGGTAGAACCTCAGAAGCGGGCATTGCAAAGTCGTTGCCGAGAAGAAGGTCGACGCCCTCCACTGGCAGTTTCTCCACAATCCCAACATCCAATTCACGTGCCACACCATCCACCTCCAACTCCAACCGCACCAGCGGGTATGACCGAGTTGCATTAATACCCTGCACCACCACCACCCGAGCCGCATTTATAGGGTAGCCAGTCAAGTTTTTCATCAAAGTCTGGGAAGCACCTGTATCACGCAAGACCTCTACTCCATGCTTGCGCCCCGCCCACATCACGCAACCCCGTCCTCTATGGTCGCAAAAAACATCCTGAGCAGGGTTCGAGCCTCCCAGGTGCTTCTGCATTGGCTGTGCCTCAGCCTCTGACGAACTGCCCCGGGCAAACTCAGAAGGCTTCAGAGACACACCAATGTTGCAGGCCAAAGACACAGCTGCTGTAGGTGGTTTGCTAGGACAGACTCTTGCAAAGTGCCCCTTTTTATGACATTGATAGCACTCTAACTCCCCTTTGGGCTTCCCTTGGTACTGGGAAGGGCCCGGCCCCTTCTTAAATGGGACGGTGCTAGTCTTGTGGTCAGTCTTGGTATCATAACTCTTGTACTTGTTTGCATAAGATATATTACTAACTCGGGGGGGTGGGGCGTCACGCCCCTTGTTACCTGCCTCACTACGCTGGGCAGACCCGCACCCACGAATTAATGATAGCCGGAGGTCAGCCATCTCAGCTGCCTCCTGTAGAGTTTTTGGATTCTTTTCTTTAATAGTTAAAGTCATTTCTGCACCTGTACACTTATAAAACTGCTCGAGCAGAAACAGCTCAGTCAACTGTTCGGCCGTCTCAGCTTTCTCAGAACGTGTCTAGTTTGTAAGTGCATCTTTTAAGTCCCGGGCATGTTCAAGAAAGGTCGCCTCCCTAGTCTTTGTAACACCCCGAAACTTCAATCGATATGTTTCTGGTTGCAACTCGTATGCCCGTAGGACAGCTCTCTTCAATTCTGGGTAGTCAATGCAAGACTCTAAAGGCAGTGCATCATAAGCCTTCAGACCCTTACCCGTAAGTCTTGAGGAGACCAGAGCTGCCCACTTCTCTTCAGGCCAATTATGCTCCCTACACTTCTTCTCAAAACGATTACAAAATTCTGTGACTTCAGTTTCACTAAATGCCGGCACCAACTTGACTAATTGGGCCAAGGACTGCTCTCTTACTTGGGCCGTGACACGAGTCTTATCTAAATCTATTTGAGCACAATATTTCTCTGAGTCGTATCTAAGCTCAGCCTCGTGCCTCCTAGTCTCATTCTCCTGCTTCCTAGACTCAGCCTCAATCGCATACTTCCTAGACTCAGCCTCGATTGCATACCTCCTAGACTCAGCCTCCATCTCCTTCTCATGCCTCCTAGACTCATTCTCCATCTCCTGCTTCCTAGCCTCATTCTCCTGCCTCCTAGACTCAGCCTCAATTTTAGCAAGCTCAAGTTTAAATATCATCTCAGGAGACAGGCCGGAAGAGGGAGCTGCCACTACTGAAGGAGGGGGGGCAAGAACTGGGGAACCACCATACGCACTGCCCGAGGGCACTCCAATCTTCCAATTCTCATCCCTCTGTGGGAGAGTGCTAACCTCCGGCAACTGAGTGGACGGCACTGTGGGAGTCGAGTGAGAGGGGATCTGGGGAGGAACCCCCCCAAACGCCCTCTCCTCCGAAACCCCATGTCGCCCACGCAACACCCAGGAAATCGGCTCCCCCCTGGACATCCCTCCCACATTGGATAGACCCAAAACCTTGGCTATCAGGTGCAAGCCATAAACATTCACCCCAGTCAGCCTCTCCTCCGTCACGTGGTACTGCTTACTCACAAAAAGTCTAGCATCCTCCTCACTAGTTACTAACGGCACCTCCTCAAATAGCATCTCTCGCTCCTAGTCAGTGCTAGGGCCCGACATACTGAAGTTCACCAAAAAATTCTCGAGACAAAAGTGTTAAACTCCCTTATGCAAGCACTAATTACTAAATTAACTAGAGTCTCTTAAATGCTCTCCTAATTGCCTTACAAAAAAAAAAAATATTCTTCAATATGTACGCTAAAGTACCAACAAACAAATGTTGTACAACTCTGCAAAAAATTATACTGTTCACAAAATCCTAAGCAAGGTCGCCATTTGTTACGACCGGGCACTCGGGTACACTAGGGCTCTTACACAGGACTCGAGTATGGCTCGCTGCCACAACGGAAACACACGATCCCAACCCCAGAGTACTGCCAGCCGAACAAAAAACGCCACTACCCTCCAGAGTTCTATCTGCTATAACGGGGTATACAAGAACTCGGTACTAGCGTTTCACACAACAGACTAATAACAAGACGGGAGTTATCTAGTCTGGTCAACAATCAAACAAAGAAGAAAGTACTACAACACTAAAGAATAGTGTTGGCCGAAGCCGAAGTAATCCACCCTTGAACTAAGAACTTAAGAAGTCCTCCACCCTCTACTTCGGATCGGCACTATTACGTTACGTTAAACAATAGTCCTCGAGCATCAAGCAAGGAATCTTCTGATAAGTTAGATGCTTCTCGAATACTCATAAGAAGTAAGTATCGGATTTTGAACAGCAATTTAATGAATAACTCACTGGTAATTAAAGGCTTTAAATTGACATAAGAAGAATTATAAGAATAAGCAATAGGATATGGCAAACATTAAGAAGAAGTACTCCGACAATGCACTGGCAATAGCCTACTAAGATTGTGCTCGTGGGCCACTAATCTCTGAAGTAGCTAAGCGTGCCACACATGAAATCAATAGTGCTTAAACAATAATATACATAAGGAGAAGCTTCAATACTATGCTGTATCTGCTGGTCGAGCAAAGTCTAGCTGGGATATCTAAGGTTAAGAGACAATGGCTGAGCAAGCGGCTCGTAGCCTAGCGAGGTCCTTAAGACTGTGCGGCCAAATTACGGTAATTGACGGGATGCTCTCTTGAGAGATCCAGATCACTAGTATCTGGTTCTCTCCTGGCGATCCTCTCAAAGTCAAGCAAATGAGATAGCACAGTGTTGGGTGGCACAGGCAAAAGCCCTCACTCGCAACACAGTGCTAAACTCCCACGGTACACAATCAAAAAGACCCCCTAGGCTTCCCACGTCTCCGTTGCAATTGTGCTGGTTCAACCAACCTAGCACTCATAGGAAATCACAACTCGAGGAACCCTATCCCAGTCTAGCATTACCTAAACCAGCAGAAAACAGGAACATGAATAATAGTACACAGGGAAATACATATACGAGTGCAACAAACATCAATCAATCCTATTCTAGTTAACCCTTCCAAAAATAGGCTATCTAACAGGCACTTATCTCGTGAGAACTCAAGCGATAATACTTTGGCTGACTAAATCTGCACCAAAGGGGTCATGGAGGTTAAACAGGGACGAGAAGAGAAGAAGGTAGGCTGTTCAGAGAGTAGAGAAAGTTCACATCAGTCGGAAGAATATGGATAGTTGCAAGGGATATGAGAGGTCGCTTTGCCTGATGAGTTCTGAGGAAAATGCGGCGGGACCTCTCTTTTTATACTCGGCCCTGTAGCGAGCATATCGCCAACACTAAGGACCGCCCACTGGCAATCATGACGTCATATGCTCTCTCAATCTGGGATCGACAAAGAACATCCCACGCGCTGAAAGGGAGGAAGGGAGGAGGGAGGAGGGAATTAGGCCTACCGGCCCGCGTGGCGCACTCACTGACCCCCCGCCACGTAATATCTCTCTCTCTCTCCCATCATTACATACAAGTCTCACACACAATACTTATATCTAATGATATAAAATAGAACTCGTTGACTTAGAAGAAAACAAAATACATAATGATAATACTTATAGTACAACGGTTCACATAAACTGAGTTAGGAAACTCTACACAGACTACAGCCAAAGTTCCTGCCCTGACGATCCTAGCGAGAGTGGGGCCTGACTGGGCGTTCTGTACAGCATGCTCATACTCGACATGCGTCACAGGTGTCAATTTTATCCTGGCGAGCGATAGCGAGCCTGTAATTTAGAAGGAACCGGCTTTCAGCCGGAACATTTTTCTACCAAAAAATTTAAAAATTTATCTTGAAAGAGGCTCAAGGGGGTGTAATCTTAAACTTGAAGATTATCTAGGGACCAAACTAAAAACCTCCCCTTAAGGGAGGTGACTTGCTTATTGTACTCCTGTTCTTTCTCTGGCTTGTATCCATTCGGCCCCCTTCAGCCTACTGTTTTAAGACTTATCCCCATCCAAGTGTCATTTTTTTACTGGTGAGCGGTAGCGACCCAGCATATTTTTTAAATGTTTAGGACAGCAGGCTAAATTTGTAAATTTTTCGGATGAAAAATGTCAACGGCGAAGCAGGATTTCTTCATATAATGCTGGCTCGCTATCGCTCGCCAGGAAGAAATTCACCTAGATGGGGATAAAAGTCTTAAAATAGTTGGCTGAATGGGGCAGAATGCATACAAGCCAGAGAAAGGGGGAAAAGGAGAAAAATAAAAAAAGAAAGTCGCCTCCCTTAAGAGTTGGCAGTTGGGGCGCTCAGGGTTATTGGACCACTCCACCTGCCAACTCAAACTAATTTTGTTAGGCACTTTCCTTCTCTTACTAGGAGTTTCTAGTTTCTTCTATCCTCTGGGGAAACCAACCCGTGAGTTTATCTCTTCTCCTACTACTTTAACCCCTTCAGCACCATAAATAGAGCGGCGGAAAGAAGCATAGGAAGAATAAGATGATGGATAGGAAAAAGAAAACTAAAACCTGGTGGAATAGGGAAATAAAGCAAGCAAGATGTGAAAGAGGAATGCAAACAGAAAGGACAAGGGTGATAGAGAAAAATAGGGGGAAGGCGGAGAGAAGGAAAGAGTTAATACAAGCGGTAAGGACATACGAAGAAAAAAAGGTAAAAATACTAATACAAGAGGCAATGATTAAACACGAGAAAGAAGTAAAGATCATACATAGGGAAACTTCTGCGGGATATTGAAGGTAAGGATGAATAGAGCCATAGAGAGAAACGAAATAAGTGACTAACAAAACGGGTTCGGAAGAAACAAGAGGGGGACAAAGAACATTTATATATTAAACGAAGTGGTAGGGAAATTGAAAAGAGGGAAGAGAACAGTATACTGCATTTTTAGAAATAGAGAAAAACTAATGATAGAGTAAATAGGGAACTGCTGTGCAAAATAATGGCAATGAGAGATACCAGAAAAATATATAACCTCGATGTACTATTGTGGACAGAAGTCCTGCTACACCTGCCCGGCAGAGAATCGCGAATTGTGTTGGTAACATTGCTGCACCCGCCCCCACTCATTCCCCACCCTTCCAGCCTCTCAGCCAAGCCCTCCTTTCCTCTTTCTTTCCTGTTTCACGTCTATAAGCCCCTCCCCCTGGATTGTTTCCACCACCATGACTATAACCAGGGTCTTGCCTATAACCAGGGTCTTGACTATAACCAGGGTCTTGACTATAACCAGGGTCTTGCCTATAACCAGGGTCTTGCCTATAACCAGGGTCTTGCCTATAACCAGGGTCTTGCCTATAACCAGGGTCTTGCCTATAACCAGGGTCTTGCCTATAACCAGGGTCTTGACTATAACCAGGGTCTTGCCTATAACCAGGGTCTTGCCTATAACCAGGGTCTTGCCTATAACCAGGGTCTTGCCTATAACCAGGGTCTTGCCTATAACCAGGGTCTTGCCTATAACCAGGGTCTTGCCTATAACCAGGGTCTTGCCTATAACCAGGGTCTTGCCTATAACCAGGGTCTTGCCTATAACCAGGGTCTTGCCTATAACCAGGGTCTTGCCTATAACCACAAGATGATAAATATCACGATAACTTCTCCTTCATTTCTCCCTCTATCATCGATTCTATATGTATCTTATGCACGCATTCCAATTCTTCCTAAAATAGAATAACATATCGTTAACATACCAAAAGTTTACATAGTTAAAGTTCATATTTGCCAATTTATATAAACGGATCACAATATATAGTTTAATGATCCATTCGAATATGGAAGTATATTAACCTTATAATAAGTCGGATACAATTGAGACTTTAATATACTTTTGCATACCCATATTTTAATTATGATTAATTAAGCAGATATATATCAATATTTGGAGTAAGCTTTTATTTCACCGTGAAAGTTTATATACAGTATTATTAAGAGACTCACACCTATAATGGGTTCCTTGATGCAATGCATTGAATATTAAATGTTTTAAGTATATGGTTAGATGTGTATTCTCAATAATCGTCTTGTCAACCCACTTCTCCCTTAATTACGGTACGCTCACCGTAATCTATTCATATATCGTAACTACAAGTCAACTCGAACAAACTTGCGGGTGCCCAACCCCGAAAGGGATTGAAATAGGGGAGCTATACCTCCGCCAAAGGCAGCTTTCTAGGGCCTTTCCTAGCTGTTGCTGAGAGGATTGGGTTCTAGTCATGTGGTGATGGGCTGGTCTATCAGAACTGAGCGATCTCTGCCATACCCATAGCTTACTCTGACTTTTCCTTTTACTTATATAGTGTCTAGATCTCAAGTGACTGCGTATCTTCCGTGGATTGACCTCCCAATCTACCAAGATTGGAAGCCAAAGTGTCACATTTTTCCTTTGCCCCTCAACTTTCTCTTCATAATTGCTGAGGGGCACATGGCCCTGGGTGCCCCACCCAGGGCCCTGTGCCCCTGGTTTCCCAGGAGTTTCCGCATCCTCCTCAGCTCCCTGCCATGGAGTGGCTTCGGTCACCCAGGCTTTATTGTGGTCGGCAGGGAGGGTTCTGTGGGGGCGCTCGGTTATGGCCTTGGCCTTGCTCGTGGCCTTGGGGCTGTTCGGCCAGGCAGCTTGGAGAACAGCAGCAACAACAACTCAAACAAACGGCCACACACATTAATGTGACATTACATTACACATACTTGCATGTTATGTTCATACTTGAGGGGAGATTTGAAGTCTTTCAACTGCCTCAGCAAGCGCTGCTACCTCAGAGATTAACCCCTTCCGTACCAGGGTTGAGTCTAATTTAGCTATATTTAGACACTGTTATGCAGTTAAGGAAGAATCTGTGGTATTAAGAAGGGTAAATAGAGTTGGTATAAAGCAGTTTAACTTTACACTTCTTTTACTGAAAAATAATTTTTACAAATGGCTAAAATCCATTCACTTGAGAGGTTGAGATTAAAGTGTTGGGCGAGGCCACCTGTATGTGGTGGAGGGAGTGCTACGGTTCTCCCTCTTTCAGAGTGGATATATGGACCCACGAGAGTGGGTCTAGTTCTTCATGTCACTTTGATTAACATAAACAAATACGTAAGTGCAGCTCAATCAAATATTGTACCGAATTGCAAGTAATTACACTAAATTAATTTAGACCGTTTCGTCATAAAGTTTGGTAAAAATGCCAATATAGTATGAAATTTGGGTATATTAAATAAGGCGGTTGACACGAATTATTAAGTCGCACATAAGGCGGTGGAAATTTGTAAGACAAAACGGACTATAATCCCTTAAACATTACATATTTATAAAACTAAAATACATATCTATATAATGAAGTAGCTTAAGGGATGTCATTGCGTAGCAGATGAATTTCTAGATCATAGAGCATAGGGCCTTTGTGAATATTAGCTAGACCATGAATATAAGTTTTGTTAACCCTTTCGGTTCCGGGGACATCTTATATATTTCACTATAGCTATACTCATACTATATGTAGATAAGAAAGGGTCTGTAGTTAAGGTATTATTTGCGATAGTCTGTGACATTTTAAATAGTAGACGCCCTTCTTTAGCTCAATACAATCGTCTAATACTAATATTTGCCAGGATAGGATGAAAAGAATATCACCGGTACTGAAAGAGTTGAACCTCATACTCGTAACGTTAATTGGATGAATGAGATTCATGCCCATAACATTTTATTAAACACCAATTAGAGATATATATAAAACTCAACAACCTAATGGATCATCAAGTAGAATACAAATGTAGGCTAATGGTTAAGGAATATTGTAAATAATAATCATGTGGGAATTAACATAATATAAATCATGAACGTCTGTAGGAAAATTTCACCTACTGTAAATTTGATTATTGCTGGCCATTTATGACTTTAAATATTTAATGTCCAGTTTGTTTATAAGAGTTTCAACATAATTCATATTGGGCCAAACAGATCATAAGATAAAACATTTAATTATAATTTATAGTAATACTAATAATACAAATTAGGCTGTCCTCCATAGAGATTAGATTTACACTAGAGTGTTAGAGGTATTGTTAAACACGCAGCAGAAATGTTTTAGTTTGATTATTCTTGTCCAACAATAGGAGTACCGGTAAAGTTTTTAGTTTCCCATGCAACGTCATTGAACTAAGAGCACTATTGATATAGCCTTATTAATAAACGGTGGCATATAATTGTAAACGGTTATTTTGTCTTCAATATTATTTTGTTGTAGCTACAACCTGTATACACCATCAATTTGCTAAACATAATTATCAGTAATATTTCTCAAATTAATGTTGTGAATGCGAGGATTAGTTACATATTATAAAATACCCTTTTCTTTATTCCACGTGAAAATAATAGCTAGATACATACACAATTTGCACGTGTTCGTAAATAGCTTATACGCGAAGAGTGTTCATGTATGGGCGAACCTGTTGTATACCAGGAACACCAAACAAACAATAACAAAACTCTTCGCTCTGAGCTATATTTACAGTACTTAACCAACTTCCTGCTGAATATGAAAACAAGAAATTTTTTAGATTCCTCAGCCAAAGTGTTTGTTTTTGTGGTTTCACTATATACTAAACTTCCCAGGCAGTTTGTTTCAACATTGATTATTATAATATGATGCAGTGTAGGTATTATTAATTTGATTTATAGGTTATTTTGTTAACAAATTACGGACGTGCACTTCATTTAAACATATCATTGGAAGTAATATATCAACAATTACAACGGAAACCATGTAATAGTGTCACCATTATAACTAATGGAGGGGATTGCGTGCATGAAAACAAATGTGTGTGAAATGGTAGTAAATGAAGGAATATATAGATGAAACTAATTTATTATCCGCATTTATGTTTGTAACTATCATAATCATACATTTGTGTAACCAAATATAGTTTACATAAGAATAAATTAACCGAATAATCCACTTTCATGTATCATGTTCTCGTGTTTCCAGCTGTTGACCATGTTACCCCACACAAATTAAATTGGATTGGTGCCTTACTTGGCTAGATTCCTTAAGGATCGTTGATGCATTTTTCTGGCTTTAATTAGGCAATTATATTCTAATTAGGAGGGTTATATGGAAATCAAAAGGTTAATTGGGATAATCTTTACCCTTATAATTCCCAAAGGTCTTTCTGACACTGTATAAAATAGTCTAAAAGGAGCCACAATAAACTGTCAACAGGTGTCCTGAATCTCAAGGGGTAAATGGTGTTGCAAGGAAAATCTTCCCTGTCGAAGACAATATTCAAATTCGAAACATTTTAGCTCGGTGTTGAACACTTAATACCTCTACCCCACATTCAAATGGGCAGTCACGGCATATCTTCCCTCGTTTGTGTTTACTGTATGATATCTAAGTTATTTAAGTGTTCTATGTGATATTTTATAGCTCTTAACCCGTACAGCCCCAGCGACGCGCCTGACGCGTCGGCGATGTATGTAACGCACAGCCCCAGAGACGCGCCTGGCGCGTCACCCTAATTGCGCCGACTGTAACCTCAGGTGTACCCACTCAAGAGGGCTCAGATTTGTATGGGAACTGTGTACGTATCCCACGCAACCGTGCCGATGGTTGAAAACTCAAAGTAGACGTGCGTAATAACCTGTTTTTTTGGGGTAATTGCCTTCAATTTTTTACTCTTGTAAAATACGTTTTCGGGGGCTCTGTAGGACCATTCTTTAAGCATTTTGAGCGGTTTTTCGTGGTTTTTCCTTCATTCCTAACCCATTCGCTATTGTTTCTGGAATAAAACCATTTTTTGAAAACCGGCCGGGTTCTGGTGAACAAATATTACAAAACTAGCCGGGGCTGGACGGGTTAAGGAACGGATATCACTTAGTACATTAACATTAGAATTACCAAGACGTTTCTAGTTTAATTAAAATTTATGGAATAATATAGAAGTTTAATTAATTAAAATAATGTGATAATAGTTATATTCAAACCTTAAGAGCAACGAAGTATCACAGGAACACATAAATAATGCAAATATAATACTTTAAACTCGAGCAAGAGATAAAAATTATGCCGTCGCTGCCTATTTTATGTGTAATAAGTGAAGCAGGGCCTGTGATTGGCTATAAGCCGCGGGAGCCAAGTCAATCAGTCTAATTCATCTCTTGAGTTTTGAGTTTATCATTTCTTTATTTTGCTTGTGTATACTGTATGATACTGGATATATGTGATAAATGTGTGTGATGTGATAATCATGACTCTTAAGATTTGGATAACACTGTAGATTGATAAGTTATCATTAAAATTATTAAAACTTTTCTAGTATAATGAATTAATATAGAATTGTAAAGATAATACAATACAGAAATTATCAGTTTTGAGACTTCTGGGTCAGTGAGCTACGGTATTGATAATATGGGAAATCATGAGCGTCAATACAAACTCCAATTAGGAGCCAGATGCATGGTTCTAGTGAATAGAGAATAGCTATTTGTTTTTTTATTTAAGGAAGAAAATGTAACTATTAAAATACTTCATACTAGCTCAATTAATTCTTCTAAATATCACAGATCCTTCCTTATCTGTACACAATTGTGTAAATATCGCTGTAATAAAACTAAACAACCCCGATAAGGAAGGGGCTAATCTCGGAGGGAACAGTGTTCGTTGAGGCAGTTGAAAGACTCCCAATCTCCAGTAACAAAATAACTTGCAAGTACCTGTAATGTTACATTAATGTGCGTGGCCGTGTGTTGAGTTGACTAGTTGCGAAATATGAATAGTTTAGTGTGAGGTACCGTAGTTAAGGGGGAGGTGGGTTGACAGGAGAGTATTGAGAATACGTATACACCTAACCATATAACTTTAAATATTTAATGAATTTAATATAGGAACTTATTTTGTGTATCTCCTTCAATAATATATAAACTTTAACAGTAAAATACATGCTTACTCCAAACAGTGGGATATAAGGGCTTAGGTAATTAGAACTGAATTGAAATATTAGAATGCAAAAGTAAATTAGTCTCAGTTGTAATTGACTTAAATAACATATATTGTAAATAAACTTCCATATTCGAATGGAATATCAGACTTTTTATTCTGTTAGGTATTTATAAAATGGCAATATATATATATATATATATATATATATATATATATATATATATATATATATATATATATATATATATATATATATATATATATATATATATATATATATATATATATATATATATATATGTACGTAACGATATGATATTTAATTTTAGGACGAAGATTTGGGAAACTTTCATAAAAATACAATGATTCGATGAAAGAGGGAGAAATAAAGAACTGCTTATACTGTAGACTTGAACAAGTAGAGAGGGAAAGGAGAGCGTGGTATCCTATAGTGAGGATAGAGTGGGGGGATAGCAATGTTACCAACACAATTCGCGGATCCCTGTCAGGCAGGAGTAGCAGGACTTATGTCCACAATAGTACCAGAGCACAAAGGCGAAGTAAGTTCTAGGAAATATAGAAACGGGATGGGTAGAAAGCAAGAGGGGAATAAGGCAGGGGTGTGTACTATCGCCGCTATTATTCGCGCTCTATATGGAAGACATTTTTTAGTTCTCTTATTGTGGTTTTCTTGTACATATTCTGGATATTTCACGATAAAAAATTTCAGATCTTCATTTTCACCTCCACACATATTAGTTTCTTTAATTTGTCTTTTTCTATCATTTAAGGGTAAGGTATTGGTTCTTGCTTTATACAAAATTATAGATAGTCTGTAGTCATAAATAAGGACTTCTCCAATTGATGATTTCCATTTCTCATATTTCCAAATTTGTCTTGCTTTTCACTTCTTCTTCCCATTCATTAGTGTCTCATTCCTTCACTTTTTTCTTCAGAGTTTCTTTATTAATATCTTAAGTTGATGTGCCTTATGTTTATGTTCTCCAGATAACCTCTTATAATTTTCATCCATTTATTTTCTTTTATCCTCATATCTTTTAATAGTTGACTTTTACCTTCCTCTATACCTTTTATGTATGTCAGTTTTCCTTTTATTATTCTTGCCTTCATAGAGGAGGCCCCTATTTCTCTTAATGTGCAGTTGGGTGCATATTTTGCTGCCCCTAGTATTTTTCTATACACTATTTTCAATCCTTTGCAGTTAGCAAGTTACATTTGCCAGTTTTTGTGCTCTTTCTATCATAATTTTCTTTTGCGTTTTAAAAAAGTTTCTTGTTTTTAAAGTTATTCCTAGATATTTAATAGTGTATCACCTTTATTGCTTCTATGATTTCAGGTTGATTTTCTAAATTGTATATATTACTTTTATCTTTATTAATTTAAAGACCAAATTTGCTTCTTATTTCTGTACCCCCTGGGGGTAAGGGGGCCTCCATCTTATGGTGGAGGAAAAAAATAATATTCCCCACGCGTCCTAATGCGTGTCGTACAAGGAGACTAATAGGGGGAATGGGGGTAGATTGTAGGCACCAATCGAACAGGGCTATACCCAGGAGAGGCTGTAAGCATTTGATAAGGAATCGCTGGAACTCCAGTTTAATTTGTTTGGCCTCTCTTACTGATTACCTTTGTGCCTCACTTACACTGAGAGTAGTCCAGCATGCTCTCACAAACCCCTCTTCCTCCTATCTACTTCACTACACTTAACATGCACACCGCACTTCCTCCTTCATAATTTATTAAAAAATTATGTACAAAGGTACATCTGAGTTCCCAGGGGGGGGGGGGGGGGGGGGAGACCATAAATGCCCCCACACATGCCCGACCTTCCCCTGACGACCCCCCTAAATGCTCTGGACCACGGCCCGTCACTCTTACTATCAACTTTTACAATATTCGTGGCCTTTCCTCTAGTTTTCACTGTCGAACACCATCTCCCCTCCTCCAAACCTGATCTTCTTTTCCTCACCGAAACCCAGGTATCCGAAACAACTTCCAGCAGCCCCTTCTCTGTATCCTCCTACTTTCTCTATCCTAGTTTCAAAGCCAAAGGTGGATGTTGTGCATAACAAACTCACTTGCTCTAGTGTTCCCGATTTAGACTCCTCTGAATTCTCAACTTTATGGCTCTAACTATCCTGTCATACTCCTACTAAATATTTCTGTGCTGTCTATCTTTCCCCTAACTCTACCAACTTTCCCAAATTCTTCGACTATCTAAACTCTAAAGTGAAACGCATTCTATCTATCTCTCACTTCTCTTAAATCTCCATTTTAGATTTCAACGTTCACCACCGCCAATGGCTCTCCTCTCATTCTACTGACAAACATGGTGAACAAGCCTACGTCTTTTCCATCATAAATGACCTAGAGCAGTTGGTCCAGCAACCCTCCCGGATGGATCGCTTCGGAGATCGGCCCAACATTCTTGACTTATTACCCTTCCTCTTATACTGCCAATTTTTTCTCTCCTTTGGGCTCCTCCGACCATAAACTTATCTCGGTCACCTGTCCTATCTCTTCAGTACGGCCATCCGATCCTCCCAGCCGGCGGCGTTTGTGGCACTTTGGCACTGCTGACTGGGAGGCTCTCCGGCAGTACTTCTTTGATTTCCCATGGAATGACTTCTGCTTCCGTGGCCGAGGACCCTCTGAGAGTGCTGAACGCATTACCGAGGTAATCCTCTCTGGCATGGAGGCATACATTCCATTTTCTTTCTCTCGGTCTAATGCAAAAAAATCTTGGTTTACTCACGCTTGTTAGACTACTGTCCACAACAAGGAGGAAGCATTCAAACGGTACCGACGCCTTAAAAATCAAGAATCTCATTCTTCCTATTTTTCTGCCCGGAATCAAGCTAAATCTGTTCTTCGACTTGCCAAGAACTCTATCATCAATAATAAATCCATTGAACTATCCAACTCTAGCTCTAAGGGCGATGGGCTGGTCTATCAGAGTGAGAACTGAGCGATCTCTGCCATACCCATAGCTTACTCTGACTGTTCCTTTTACTTATATATTTTCTAGATCTCCAGTGACGGCGCTCGTCCGTGGATTGACCTCCCAATCTACCAAGATTGGAAGCCAAAGCGTCACATTTTTCCTTTGCCCCTCAACTTTCTCTTCATAATTGCTGAGGGGTACAGGGCCCTGGGTGGGGCTTTAGTTTCCCGGGCATTTCCGCGCCCTCCTCAGCTTCCCGCCATGGAGTGGCTTCGGTCACCCAGGCTTTGTTATGGTCGGCAGGGAGGGTTCTATGGGGGTGCTCGGTTATGGCCTTGGCATTGCTCGGGGCCTTGGGGCTGTTCGGCCAGGCAGCTTGGGGAACAACAACAACAACAACAACTCTATCTCTTCCCAAGCTTTCTAGCATCTAGCCAAAAACCTCTCCAACAACTTCTCTTCCTCGTCTTTCCCTCCCCTTTTCCACTCTGATGGCACAACCATCACTTCTTCCTCTGATAAAGGTGAACGCTTTGCTCAAACTTTTACCAGAAACTCTACCTTGGATGATTCCGGTGCTATTCCTCCCTCTCCAACCCCCCAGAGCTGGGCACTTTAGCCAACACTTCCGCAAATAGCCAATTCCGCTATGGCGGAAGTGTCATTTTGTTGGCGAATTAGCGTTGGCGCCAAAATGGCTGCCTATTTGCGGGTTTGAAGCTCTGGAAAGTACCTCCATGTTGCAAACCTAGAGTCCGCAAAATAAAAAATTCCAGCCGCCAGCCAGCCCTGGGCCGCTCCTGCAGCTCCAGCCAAAAAGTCATGTGACAGAGCCAACTACCTGTGTTCTGGAATCTAGGCCTATACATCGGCTCTTCACGTTTGTTCACTTACTTAGTAGCAAGCGTCGAGCTTGCAGTCCAAGAGTTCCAACCTGCTAGCAAACTTTGTTCATATTTTCGGCCTATTGAAGTGAACATTGAGTCTACCATCATTCCTACCGCAGCTGCCAACCGCATGGGGAGCAGTTCACCACCATCATCCGACATTGATGCTGCAGAGCATGCAGAAATCGAGGACCTAAGCCACCCCTGGCCCCACCTAGAAACCTATGGGCCTGTAATTACCAAGAAGATGTCTCTGGAGAAGGGCTTTATAACTTTATAATCTAGCCTAATTTAAGATTATAAAGTTAGGCTATCGTTAATTTGATTGATAGCCTGTTAATTTTTAACCTAAACTAATGTTATTAGGCTACCCTAATCCCATCAAAATGCCTCAAAGTATGTAGGCCTAGGCTAAGTCTAACTTCTATATAGGCTAGGCTATATAGCCTAGGCCTAGGTCTATAATCACTAATCCCATCAAAATGCCTCAAAGCATGTAGGCTAAATATTGCATGTTCTAACTTCTAAATATAGCCTAGGCCTATAGGCTAATTACTAATATAAGTAATTTTATTAGGCTAGGCCTAGGCTACCCTAATCCTATCCAAATGCCTCCAAGCATGTAGGCTAAATAATATTGCATTTTCTAACTTCTATATACAGGGTGTTTCAGAAATATGTGCTGAAAATCAGCAGATGTATTCCTGACACATAATTGAATGTAAATTACGAAATGACCATATTGGCAATTCTCAATAGTTTTAGAGTTACAGCACCTCCGAGGTCTGCCAGGAATGTGTTTAAATCCAGGGATTGTACAAAATGTCTGAGACAGATGCGAAATTACTTAACGACCATAAAGTAATACCCCCTTGCCACATGACTCGTTGCCGCCGTTTGGGGGCTTCCGGGCTTGTAGGTGGGGCGGCCAAGGTTCTTGGCCGCTCTCCCTATCACCTCCAACTAATTTTGTCATGTCCTTTTCTTTCTCCTCCTTTCTAGTTTTCGTTTTTCCCTCTTCCGCTTTCTCCTGGGGCTGCCATCCGAGGCCGGTCTCCCACCCTTGAACTTTTGTGGTCCCGTCCCTCCCTTCCCTTCCGGTTGACTTCCCAGTTTGCTTCCTTCCTTTCTCTTTAACTGCTTCGGAGGTTCTAGTTTCCTTAGGGCTTCGCCTTGGTGTCTCTGATCACTGCTGAGTTGGCAGAGTCCACCTGGCGACAGGTGCTGCCGGCCAGGGCTCGCAAGGCTCGTTGCTGGAGGATAGGCACTATAGGGTTGCTTTGGGGTTTCTGACTCTCTTCTCTCTTCCCAGTGAGTGTGTCAGGTGACTACGCCGGCCCCGTTCTCAGTGGGACAAAGCTGCAGGACAAATGCCCGGGTTGTACAAGGTCCCTAGCTCAAAGCCGAGACCTGTCCCATCTCAATTGGCCGCATTCTGGGTTTCGTGGCCCTGCGGAGGTCTTTCTCACTTTCGTTGCCAGGGGCACCTGGTAACCGCAGTATCTTCTTTCATGCTTTACCCCCTTTTCTCTTGCTATGGTGACGACTTATGCTTTTTTCCCTGTTCTTCCCTGTTTATGGCTTCTGCTTTAGTGGTTCCGGTGAGTGAGCCCCTTGTGGCATGCAGCCTGCCACTTGGGGGTCTGTTGTCTGGCTGTCAGTCCGGTTCACCGCGGGAGCACGGTGAGTCGGGGATGGTTTTGGGTGCTCTCGACCGGCCCGCTGAACTATCCCTCGGTCGTCGCTCGTCCCTCTCGTCCATTACCGTTCCGAATCCTTCTCCTACCCTTCCGTCTTCGTCACTTCTTTCTCCGCCCTCCACTACCCAGGATTTCATCTCCTCTCCTGTAGTTATTTCTGCGTCTTCCTCTTCTTCCTCTTCTCCCTCTAGTCTTGTCACCCTCGACCCTTTTCTGCCCTCCCTCCCTCGTTCTCTTTCCTCTTCTCCAGTTTCGTCCTTCTCGTCCTCGCTCCTCGGTCCTCCCTATGTCCTCTCTCTTTGCACCTCCTTCCTTTAAGTTTTTCTCCATCCCTGCTTCTGCGCCTCTAGCCGGTGATGACCTCCTCTTCCACCTGCGTCTCCTTCAACAGGTGGGAAAGGAAGTCACCTTCCACTCCCGCCATGATGCCTCCCGTCTTGTTACCGTCCAAAACGAACTTCAGGCTACTGCTATGTCCTCTTTCGTCGATTGTTCTGGCACCCCCATCCCGGCTCAAAAAGATCAACGACTCAACTCCTGTACAGGGACTGTCCTGATCCCCGCTTCCATCCGTCTCGGGGGTCGTCCTTTCGCGGATTGCGCCGACCTCGTCAAGGACATCGTTGTCGCTCAAGACCACAAGGTGGTTAGTGTGGTGTGCTACACTATCCCTCCTCGCGACCTTCGCCGCCATCCCGCTAACATTGCCAAGATCTCTTTTGATGGACTTTCCCTTCCTGCCCATGTTATTGTCGGTGGTACTCGCCTCCCCGTGACTGCGTCTCTTCCCCGTCCACTCCAGTGTCGCAGCTGCTGGCGTTTCGGCCACCCGGCTAAGTTCTGCCGTACAGCCGCTGAGAGCCCACTCTGCCCGCGCTGTGCGCAGTCCGGACATGCCGTTGGCGAATGTCAGTCAACGTCCCAGTTCTGCCTTAATTGCCGCGGGTCTCATTCGGCCGACTCTAAGATTTGCCCCGTTCATCTGTTAGAGTCTGAGGTTGCTGTCCTCAAAGCGAGACACGGCCTTACGCTCACCGCAGCCCGCCAAGAGGCTCGTCGCTTGGGCTTCACCCCTCAGTCATTTTCCAAGACTCTGTCTCCTCCCTCCTCTTCTTTGCCTCCCTCTACCACGCCCCCCCCCCCTTTTTCTGGTTCCTCGGTTCCTTCCACCGCCTCCGCTCCCTCCGTCCCCCCGGTCGCACCAGTTTAGTCATCTGCCTCCCTTCCTTCTACCGGTGCTTCTCCTGGATTTTCTCCCTCCTCTTCAGTCTCCTCCGTTCGTCCTTCCGTCTCTTCCTTTTCTGTCCCTTTGTCTAACACTTTCTCTGTTCTCAGTCCTTCTACTTCTGCCCCTTCCTCTTGCTCTCTTCCTTGTTCCTCCTCTTCTAGTCTCCCTCCACGCTCTCACCGTTCAAAGCCTCCCCCCCGTTCTCCGTAATCTTCCTCTTCTAGTCGCCCCAAATCTCCTACTCGCTCTAAACTTCCCTTCTCCTCTACCAAACGGGCTCCTGTGCTCCGTTCTTCCTCGCCCGCTTCCTCTTTTAAACGTAAGGGTGGTCTCCGTGATGTGCGGTGCTCAAGTCCCTGCGAGAAGAAGTCGCCTCCTTCTCATTCTGTTTCCCTTTCTCCTCTCTCCGTCCAGTCTCCTCCTCCTCCCGTCCCTGCATCCCTAGATTTCTCCTACGAAACCCTACCTCAGATTGACGAATTTATCCGTTCTTCCCACCCACCACCTTCTACTGTTCACGCCGAAGTTCATCCTACCCCCTATTCTCTCCCCCTACCCCTCTCCCGCCTTCCCCTCGCCCGCCTTCCCCTCGCCCGCCTTCCCCTGCCCCGTCCTCTTCCTCCACTCCCCCTTCTGGCCTTCCTCCGGGCCCCCCTCCTCTTCCTCCTGACTCTCTTCCTTCTCCTGCCCTTACCCCCTCCTTCTCTTCCCACCCGCCGTCCGTCCTTCCTCCCTCTTCCGGCCCTCCTCCTTCCTCTCCTCTTTCTCTGTTAGACCTCCCTATGCCCCCCGGTTTCCAGTCTTCCCCTTCAACGTCTTCTCCAATTCCTGCTCTTATTTCCCATCGTTAGCCTCTCTTGGCTATATTTTCCACCCACGGTGTTACCTGTATTTTGTAAATATGTTTTATATAGTGTACGTCTTTTCTTCCCTCTTGTACGCGTCTTCTTTTTAATCTTTTTTGTCTTTATAATGTCCATTTTACAATGGAACATTCGTAGTTTTGCAGCACATTGTGTTGATCTTCGTTACCTTATCTCTAGGTTTAGCCCACTTGTTATTAGTTTACAAGAATCGCGTTTATCTAATGCCCCCTCCCCAATTACTTTTTACTCCTATATAAGTTCTCCCCATTCCCAGTATGCTACTTGCCTCCTCGTACATCTTGATGTCCCAGTGTCTCGGTTAACTATCCGTACCTCTCTTAAATGCACGCTTGCCAGAGTGTTCCTTTCCCGCTGGCTTACAGTAGTTTCCATATACCTTTCCCCCTCGATCCCGCTCGATGTTCCAGAATTAAACCGGATCCTTTCTCTATTACCTCCACCTTTCCTCCTTTTAGGGGATTTTAATTGCAGGCATTCCCTGTGGGGTGACTCTACCGTTAATACACGGGGTCGTTCCCTTGAGGCTCTGATTCGTACACACGATTTATTTCTTTTAAACACTGGTTCCTCTACGCATTTTGATAGCGGCACCCGTACCTTCTCATGTATTGACTTGTCTCTGTGTTCCCCTACACTATCCTTGGATTTTACTTGGAAGGTCTTTAATGATTACTGTGCGACTGACCACTTCCCGATTGTCCTCTCCCCTACGTCTTGCTCCCCAGTGCCACGCCCTCCCCGTTGGTGTTTCGATCGTGCCGACTGGACATCTTTCGCTGATCTCGCCGTTCAGTCTAATCCGACCCCTGCTTTCCCGGACCCTGATGCCATGCTTACCAGTTTCCTGATGTTTGTGCTCCATGCTGCCTATACTTGTATTCCACGCACCACTCGGAGTATGTCTTCTAAGTGTGTACCGTGGTGGACTGCTCAGTGCACTTAGGCTTTACGCAATAAAAGAGCCAAGTGGAAGAGTTTCAGTCGGAAAAAAGGCTCTCCATATGAGCGGGATGCGTATACTCTTTTCAAACAGGCTAATGCCGTCTTCCGTCGTACTATCCGCTCTGCTAAAAAATCTAGCTGGATGTCTTATGCCTCTACTATCAACGCAGATACACCTGTTCCGCAAGTCTGGGCTCGCGTCAGGAAGATTGCAGGGAAACATGCGCCTACGCCGGCCCCTGTCCTCCATACCAACACTGGCATTGTGGGCGATCCGTCTCTGGTGGCCAATATGTTGGGACAACATTTCAGTAATGTTAGCACTGGCTCCCATCTCCCGCCCTCCTTCCAGATGCATAAACGCCGTTCTGAACTTAGGCGACTTGACTTCGCCTTATCATCTGATCAGTTTTTCAATGCCCCCTTCTCCCGGGCTGAGCTTGAGTCTAGCCTGGGAGCCTGTAAGGATACATGTGAAGGCCCTGACTGTGTCCATTACTTGATGCTGAAGCACTTATCTCCACCTGCGCTTGGCTTTCTCTTGTCCATCTACAACCGTCTGTGGTCCACAGGCTTTTTTCCGGCTGGGTGGAGACATGCCATCCTTCTCCCATTCCTTAAGCCGGGTAAGTCGGGCCATGCACCAGCAGATTACCGTCCCATTGCCCTGGTCAGTTGTCGGCAAATTATTAGAACGCATGGTTCACTCCCGCTTAATGTGGCTCCTGGAATCAAGAAGCATCCTGTCACCTTTTCAATATGGCTTTCGCAAGGGCCGTAGTACTTTGGACCCATTATTGAGATTGGCGACTTCTATCCGCGATGCCTTTTCGGACACTAAGTCGGTTTTAGCTGTATTCTTCGATCTTGAAAAAGCGTATGATACTGCCTGGAAATACAACATCCTTCGTACCCTTTTACGTTCTGGTGTGTCTGGCAACATGGCGGTATTCTTGCAGAACTTTCTCCGTGATCGTACTTTCCGAGTCAAGCTTCAGAATACATTCTCACGAACATACCCCCAACACGACGGTGTCCCACAGGGTTGTGTTCTTAGTACCATCCTTTTTATCCTAGCTATTAATGGTATTATTTCTTCCCTCCCTCTTGGTGTCCGTGCTTCTTTGTATGTGGACGACTTCGCTATTTACGCTGTGGGTTTGGATATCGCTGCCCTACAACATCTCATGCAGCGGGCCATTGATGCAGCTGCGCAGTGGGCTACGGCCCATGGTTTTCGGTTTTCGCCCTCGAAATCTTGTGCCGTCGTCTTCACAAAACGCCATACAGTCCCGCATCCTGTTCTTACGTTGTATAACCGCCCTCTGCCTTACAGGTCCTCAGCTCCATTCTTGGGTCTCATTTTCGATACTCGGTTGACATGGTACCCGCACATTACTTCGTTACTGACCTCCACCACCCGACGGCTTCAACTCTTACAAACCCTTAGCCACTTGTCTTGGGGTGCGGACCGGACGACTCTTCTGCGCCTCCATACAACGCTTATTCTCTCCAAGATCGATTATGGCTGCCAGGTATATGCCTCCGCTGCGCGTACAAACCTTAAGCGCCTAGACTCCCTTCACCATCACGGTCTGCGCTTGTCGCTAGGGGCTTTTCGCTCTACTCCGGTTATTAGCCTTTATGCCGAGTCGGGTGTCCCACCGCTATCATCCAGGCGGGATAAACTGACCCTTCGATGTCATCTTCGCCTTCTGCAACACAGTTCGGCTGGTTTTCCTCCCACGGCTTGCGGCTTAGCCCCATCAGTGTCTGCTACTTCGTTCCCCGGTCGGGTCTCTGCTTTACTGGCCTCCTTCTCTTTTCCCATTCCATCGGTGCTACCCCTCAGACAGTCGGAGTTCCCCCCATGGCTACTCCCTCGCCCTACCGTTTGTACAGCTGCCCTCCCCCCCTCTAAGGCCTCTTCAACCCCACAGTTGCTTTATGCTCAGTTTACGGAACATCTGCTACGCCACTCTTCAGCCGTTCCAGTGTACACTGATGGTTCCAAGACCTCCGCCGGTACAGGGTTTGCGGCTGTGTTCCCGGACCGGACCTTCCAACGTCACATCCAATCATGTGCTAGTGTCTTTACAGCAGAGTTATTTGCTATTTTATTTGCCCTACGTACTATTTTTTGTTCACACCTGCATACCTTTGTAATTTTTAGTGACTCCCTTAGTGCTCTTCAGAGTAGTCAGTCTCTTCCCGCTGTTAACCCCTTAGTGCTGGAGATTCAAGAATGGTTGTTCCGCATCGCTACTAAATTGAAGTCCCTGTCTTTCTGTTGGGTCCCGAGTCATGTTGGTGTGCCTGGCAATGAGCGGGTTGATTTTTTCGCCCGCTCTGCTATTACCTCTCACAGACTCGTGCCACGACGTATTCCTGCATCTGATTACTTCCCGCGTGTTACTCAATTACTACGTCAGCGCTGGCAGGACGAATGGACCTCCATGAGGGTGTCTGATGTCAAACTGCGTTCTGTCAAACCTTCCGTCCTCCCTTGGAAGTCTTCCTCTCATCGCAATCGTCGATGGGAGACCGCTCTAGCCCGTCTTCGGCTCGGCCACACCAGGCTCACGCATGGTCATTTGATGTCCTGTGATGTCCCCACGCTCTGTCCTTGCTGCCATATTACAGTGTCTGTCCAGCATCTCCTGATCGGCTGTCCGCGTTTCTCCAATGCCCGACGGCAGGCATTCCCCTTCATATCCTCCCTTAATCGCCCCCTTGTCTTAGCCGATTTGCTCGGAGAGTCCCCCACTTTCTCCCTCCCACATCTTATGCGGTTTCTCCTCCATACCCGTCTCCTTCAGCTTCTTTAATTAGTGTTTCCTAGTCTTCTCCTCTACTCAGTCGTGCGCCCTGCCCCACAACACCTCCGATGTTTGTTTTTTTTTCCACAAAGTTTCTTTTGGTGCCACAGTCTTTTTAGGCTTGGTGCGAATCCCTATTTTAATAATAATAATAAAGTAATACAGCACACAGCAAAGATGACATGTTTGTCAGGAATGTGCCGAAAGCTGTAGAATGTACAGTATGTGATAACCTGTTCCTAAGTTAGTAATAAGAATCGTAATGATATGTTCGTGTGTGCATTATCAGATACTGGAGAGAGAGAGATAGTAGTGTTATCACCCTGTACGCGGTAACATACCATAAACGACCAAGGTGTTGTTGGGTGGTTTAGTGGGGATGGTGTATGAGGGAAGGGTGGGGGTGGTGACCCACAAAAGGTGATGTGGAAGGACAGGTCTTCACTCACCCAGCAACACCCGTACATACCAGAGATCGAGAGCTGAACGTGTGGCTCAATCAGTTTTAGACTACCATGTGCAAGCAGATATGGAGCAATACTCCAATGGTGACTATGCAGATATGCACCTGACTCTGGGTGAAGCTGGAGGTAATGCTGCGGCAGCAATACGGCTGTACAGGGAACGTTATCCGAACCGCAGGGTGCCACACTGGCAAACATTTCTCGCAGTTGATCGTCGTATACGTGAGACTAGTACCGTTCGTCAACGTGCAAATCCGGGTGACAGAGGACGACCACGGGACATTCACATGGACAACATGGAGGACCGGATACTACAAATGATTGAGGATGATCCTGCAATAAGTATTAGACAGATTGCTCGTGCTCTGCAGCTGCCAGTGGTGACAGTGTGGCGGACTCTACATCAACATCATCTACATCCATACCACCATCAGAAAGTACAAGTTTTAACTGATGTGGACTATCTTCCACGGATGCAGTTTTGCCAGTGGCTGTTAAGGAGGCATGCTGAAAACCGTCAATTTCCAGCACTTGTGCTATTTACTGATGTGGCAACATTCGGGAGAGACTGCACCATTAATTTACATAACCGGCATACTTGGTCTGGTGTCAACCCACATGTAATGGTTCGACGAGCTCATCAGGTACGATTTACAATCAATGTATGGGCAGGCATCATTGGTGACTATCTGATTGGTCCATACCTTCTACCCCAGAGGCTGAATGGTGCAACATACAGACGGTTTCTTGAAGACACCCTACCACTGCTGCTGGAGGATGTGCCCATTGGAATACGGAGAAGGATGTGGTTTCAGTATGATGGTGCTCCGGCCCATTATTGCCATATTGCAAGGGAATACTTAACCCGGGAACTGCAGGAAGACTTAAGAGTCAGGGGGGAAAAAAATCAATTTAAAACCGAAAAAAAAAATATATATATATATTTTTTTATTTTTTTTATTTTTTTTTGCCCCTGGGCCATGCCAAATATCACTCCTCCACCTCCTCTCCTTCCCCAGTTTCCTCCCCTCCTTCAGTTATCACCTATTTTCCCTGTTATTCCCTTTTCCTGTGGTCTATTTTCGTGCTAACATTAGCGAGTTGACAGCAGGGCGTTGTCATCACTGTTAGCAAGCGAGTGCAAGAGAGAGAGAGAGAGAGAGAGAGTATCGATCGACAGTCTCCCTCCAGAGGTGGAGGAAAGTGGTGGGCTGGGAGGTTGCCTCAGCCATTATATTGTGTAACTCCCGGCCTGTATCGCCGATTTTGACCATCCAAACGCTGTTTCCACTTGTTTTATTGTAACAGGTTAATACCTTTTATAATCAACCTATAATAGGCGCATATGGATAAGTATTAATGGTATTTTTGGTAAAATAAATATTTTAGTGATGGGAACAGCTCAAATAAGTCAGCACAGGAGTGTGGTGTCTCATACCCCCCATGCGCACTTCAGAGGTTAAATGATGTGTTCCCTGGACGATGGATTGGGCGAGGCGGCCCAGTGTCATGGCCACCCCGGTCTCCTGACATCACTCCCCTGGACTTCTACCTGTGGGGACACATTAAAGGCGAGGTGTACGCTACAGACGTCCCAAACCGTGAGGAATTGTGGCGCCGTGTGGAGGACAGCGTGGCAAGTGTACGAAACAATCCTGGGGTCTTCGACAGTGTGCGTCGGTCACTTCTGCGACGGGCTGCAGCGTGCATCGAACAAGGAGGGCGGAATTTTGAACATTTACTGTAAATGTTATTGTCATACTGGAAATACTGTTTTATTTTGTTAATTCATCACGTTGTCCTTGCTAAATGTTTCATTTACAAGGAATTTTTAACATTTACTGTAATTTTATTGTCATACTGGAAATACTGTTATATTTTGTAAATAAATCACGTTGTCCTTGGTAAATGTTTCATTTACAAGCAATTCCCGGAGTAAAACTCATTCAAGCAGACCTGTTAGGTGCTGTAACTCGACAACTATTGATATTTGCTTATATGGTCATTTAGTGATTTACATTCAATTATGTGTCCGGAATACATCCCCTGATTTTCGGCATATATTTCTGGAACACCCTGTATATAGGCTAGCCTAGGTCTAGGCTATAATCAGTCCATCACTAATTCCATCAAAATGCCTGTAGGCTAAATATTGCATGTTCTAACTTCTATATATATATATATATATATATATATATATATATATATAGCCTAGGTCTAGGCTATAATCACTAATTCCATCAAAATGCCTCTAAGCATGTAGGCTAAATATTGCATGTTCTAACTTCTATATATAATATATAGCCTAGGGCTAGGTCTAGGCTATAATCAGTCCATAATTCGATCAAAATGCCTCAAAGCATTTAGGCCTAGGCTAAATATTGCATGTTCTAACTTTTGTGTATATGCCTAGGCCTATAATCACTCATTTTATTAGTGTCAAGTAGAAAGTGTTAATTTTGAAAGTATCATATAGGCCTAGACTAAACTTAGCCTACAATAAAATTGTATTAAATTTTGATCTGAAGCTAGGCCTTTATTCTGAGCATTAAAATTAATAGGCCTAGGCTACTTTCTATTAAATTACTTAATCTATCTAAAGTAGACCTATCTAGGCATATACTGTATAGCCTATTGCCATTCCCAAAGGGGGGACCACGAATAAATTGCCTCCTTGCACCTCTGTGATCCGGCGTACCTCCTCCTGAATGGTGCGGAATTGCGAATACTGATTATTACTGAAGCACTCTGCCCATTGTGACGTTAACCACTCCGTTAGAACCGCATGGCTTGTCCTACAGTGACTCGCTAGGATCGCCAGGGCAGTGGATGGGGCTACAGTTTATGTATTAGTGCTTTATTTCATATGAAAGCTCGTGTCATGGGCAGTCCAGAAAGGCTTTGTTTTCGCCCATGTCAAGGCTTTATATATCTAATTGTAAAGTATGTTTTATCATTAACTAGTAATGATGGGATCTGGGAGAGAGAGAGAGAGAGTAGAACAGAGTGAGAGGGGGCGCGCAGTGTTTTTTGTCCCGCTCGATGACGTCACGGCTGGCTGCCTCGCGGGGTTTGGTGGAGAGAGGCCCTTACCATGCTACAAGCTCTTGCTAGTGGTTAGATGACTTGTAACCGCTGTTTTCCCACGCGGCTCGAGCTATTGCGAGTATATATACAGTTCCTCGCCACTCTCTCCCTCAGATCTGGTTTTCTAGAACGCACCCATCTTTTTTCCCTTGCTATCTATCCCCGCTCCGTACCTGAGAATCTTTTCCTCTGCCTATCTCTCATTTTCCATATCTTCCCCCTTTTATTAATATTATACCCCCTCTGGTTAACTCTGCAAAATCAGCTTCATGCTGGCCAGTTGTATTGTGCGTTAAGGTCTGATATAACCCATGTATGTTAGTTGTTAAGATAAGTGGATCACGAAGCATTGGTTGGCATTTTTATTGTTTAAGTACCGCGTCCTATAATTATTAGTGTTCTGCTGGATTAGATAATGCTAGACTAGGAGTCTGATATTATAAGGTATAGTTTCCTATGAGTGCTGGCTTTAGTTAAAAGCGGCACGACATACCTGAGAACTGGAGTTGATTGAGTAAATTCTAGTCTGTGTGCCATTGAGAGTAGAGCATGCACGAATGAGGGCTTTTTGCCTATACCATTCTGCACTGTTCTAGTCTCGATTGTTTGTCTTTGAGGTACGCCAGGAGAACGCTTAGTACTTCGGTATTAAGGTTTCTCAAGAGAGCTACCCTTCATTATAACGTAATATTTGACGCACAGACTTGAGATTTGCACTAGGCTATGCAGCATGCCATGCGCACCAGTATCTCGTATCATTGACTCTAGCTAGACTTTATCAGTCACAGTAGACATTAAGTATATTAACCTAATTACTCTTTTTATGCATACCCATTTATTATTACACAAGCATTTCGCAGCCTAGTTTGATGTATGGAGACACAAACGACTTAGGCTCTTTTTGTTGATAGGAATACTGCATTGTCGTGGCGATTATTATTATTGTTGTAGTGTTTAGGATATTCTTGGCTCAGACGGCATTATATATTCTGCCTTTTTGTGTGCATAGCCTGCACGAGCATTATTCCGCTGCCTGCCTTTTTGGGTTCCATTTCCGATACGAGCATCTTTATAGCATCTAACATTTAAAGAAGATTCCTTGTTAGTGTTGAAGGACTTTAGTGCACTTTCTTTCATGCAGGAGTGCCTGACATTTATTGATTAAAGTAACGTAAGCTGTAACTTCTCTTACCACCTTACTTTGCATACCATAACCAAGCACCTTCGGTTATAGGTAGTAATAGGCTGTTTTCACATAACATTAAGCCTAGAGTAGACGCACATTTATTGAGAGTTTGATAGCCTATTATTGCATATAGAACTCTGTAGAGTATTTGTGTTCTTTGTTCACTGGGAATATACTTCAGAGGTTGGAGCTAGCGCTTTCCGTTGTAACATTTATGCCATTACTAGTCCAATGAATAAGAGCCCTGATATATTTGAACCCCAGTCGTAACAAATGGCGACCTTACCTAGGATTTGGTGAACCTACATTTATTAGCAGGGAACATTTGTTGTTTTGGAGAATATTTTGCGGGGATCAGCAAGAATAATTATTTTTTGCAACATAGTATAGCCCTTGAGTATTTCTGAGAATTTTTGTGTGTATATTGAGGTATAAGAGTTTGGGGTGCTTCTTTTCTGAATATTGTGGCGAGAAATTTTTGTGAGCATCATGTCTTATACCGGATCAGAGGAGAATGGAGACACAGTACGTAATGTCGAGACTGAGGAACAGCAGTATGATGATATGGTTAATCGGGTGAACTGTGAGGAGGATGCTAGGATATTTTTGCAATGGCCTGTTACTGCCGAGCGGTTGGAGGGTATGGATCGGTACGGTCTTCAATGCCTGGCCACAGCTATCGGTCATGCGGTTACTAGCAGCATGACCAAGGATAACTTGATAACGTGTGTACTGGGCGGGGTGACTGGTGAGCGAGATGGGTTGAGTGCTCAGAACCCTTCGGCCATGCTTCCCCTACACTCGACTCCCAGCCATCCCAGTGGTTTGCCGACCCCGGGTACGCTTCTGCAGTTGGGTGGTGACTGGCAGGGTGGGTTGCCCCTGGGGGGACCACCGGTAATTTCAAACATTGTAGCACCTTCACCTCCTTCAGAGTTATCTCCAGAATTATTGCTTCAGCTCGAATTAGCTAAGATCGAAGAGAGAAAGGCTATCAGGGCAGGTGAGCTTCAGCATCAGCAGCAACAAAGGGCATGTGAGCTTCAGCAGCAATTAGAATTAGCCAAGATAGATGAGAGAAAAACTATCAGTCGAGCAAAAATCCAAGCTGAGTCGACTAGGTACTGTGCCGACATGGACGTAGAGAAGTCGCGAGTAGAGACAACGGGACAGCGACTTGGGGCTGGTAACAGTGTTCATGAGCAGTCTCTCTCGCACTTATTGAAACTGGTTCCAGTGTTTGATGAGTGGTGTAACAGAATTTTTCACACGCTTTGAGAAGAAGTGCCAGGAACACCAGTGGCCAGAGAATAAATGGGCAGCACTTGTATCCTCTAGATTAATAGGCAAGGGTCTTAAAGCCTACGATGCATTACCTTTGGAGTTATGTATTGTGTACAAGGATCTCAAGGAGGCTGTCCTGAGGGCTTACGAATTGCAACCAGAAACTTACCGTTTGAAGTTCCGGGGTGTAACTAAGGGAAGAGATAGCACCTTTTTGGAACACGCCCGGGACTTGTCTGATGCTATGGGGAACTGGCTCCGATCTGAGAGAGTCACAACATTTGATGAAATTAAGCAGTTAATGATGTTGGAGCAGTTCTTTAAGAGCACAGGCGGTGATCTAACTTTGAACTTGAAGGAGAAAAACCCAAGAACTCGAGTCGAAGCAGCAGACATGGCTGATAGACGGCTGTCGTTGATTCGGGGTTGCGGGTCCTCACAGAGGTACGATGTAAGTGCTAAGGACCGTTATCCTCCTCCTCCCCGTAACAATGACACATTTATACAGAAGAGCAATGAAACTAAAACTGAATTCAAACCTAACACCACACCGTATGTGAAAAGTCAGGGGCCTTTTACATCACAGTATAAGCCGAAACCGAAATTTATGTGTTTTAGTTGCCACCAGGAGGGTCATAAGGCAAATGAGTGCCCTAGTCGACCTCCTCCGGCAGCCGTGTCTTTTGCTCACGGCATTGGAGTGTTCAAGAGGACATCGGAGTTTGTTAGAGGCATTTCTTCTGAGGTAAATACACTGCCAGTGCAGAAGGATCCGGAAGGCTTATTCCCTGTCCGTGATGCCTTTAGTGACCACAGGGACTCGGTTGTGTGGAGTGGGGGGTAGAAGACATGAGGTGAGAATTTTGCGTGACACTGGGGCATCGCAAACACTGAGAAATTAAACTGGTAAACCTGTCAATACGGCGCGGGTGGTTGTGGTTCAGGGAGTTAATGCGACAAGGTCATACCCGCTTGTGAGAATGAAGGGGGAAGTTGATGGTGTGACTCGTGACCTGGATGTGGGAATTGTGGAGAAGTTGCCTGTTGGGGGCGTCGACCTCCTTCTCGGCAACGACTTTGCGGGACCTACTATTGAGGCTCCACCCTTGGTCGTTGCCGAGAAGCCGGCAGACGTGAGTGGGGAGGAGCAGGAGTGGGTTGAGAAGTGTCCGGTGCAGCCTATGGCGTGTGTTGTCACCGGAGATCCTGCATCATGGGAGTCACATTCTGGTCAACAATCTTTAGATCAGCGGAGGAAGGGTACCGAGAAGGGGTTGAAAGTTGATGCGGTTGAGAGTTTAGTATCAGCGGACATTCTCGGGGACTCGGTATTAGGACCAAATATCGAGTCTGAAGAAGACCCAGTAACTGTTCCTGAAGGGGCAGAGGATGGGCTTAAAAAGACGAAAGAGTTGAAGGAGGACAGTGATGCACAGTCGGGAGTTGTAGCAACAAGGTACCCTGACGCGTACCCTATGAGAAATGGGTCGGCGAAGACAGTGGTCCGAAGCTTGCTAGTGTATTTTTCCCGGTATGGTTACCCGCAGGGGATTCAGTCAGTCCGGGGACCCAACTTCACTTCTAGCCTCTTTGTACAAGCAATGCCGCAGCATGGGATTGTTGGGGTTGTGTCATCTGCGTATCATCCAGAGAGCCAGGGTGTGTTAGAGCGATGGCACTCAGCCTTGAAATCTGTGCTTCGTTGTTGTTGCTTTGAGAGTTGGAAGGATTGGGATCTTGGCCTGCCATGGGTTTTGTTTGCTGTGCGGAAGGTACCTGGGGAGAGTTTCGGATTCAGCCCTAATGAGCTCGTCTTTGGACACCGTGTCAGAGGGCCTCTCCATATGGTTGAAGAAGTATGGGAGGGCGCAGAAAAACCTTGTTCTATGCTCAAGTGTGTCCTCAACAGTCGAGAACGGATGTTGCGCAGTCTGGAGTTGGCTGGCCGTAATTTGACTAGCTCTCAGGCCCTCATGAAGGACAGGTACGACCTCAAGGTTGAACTCAGGGAGTTTCACGTGGGTCAGGAGGTGTTGATTCTACTGCCCCTTGTAGGTCACCCCTTATCCGCGAAGTACACTGGTCCTTATAGGGTGGTGGAGGAGCTATCGGACCTGGTTTACTTGGTAGCCACTCCAGACAGACGGAAGCGCAATCAGTTATGTCATGTTAATCCCATGAAGGAGTATGGGAGGCACCCCCCTGAGCCTCTCACTGTGCCTGTGACGACGTTTAGCAGTCAAGGTGGAGAAGGAGAACGGGACAGTCAAGCTCAGGTGGAGGATAACTGGAAGGATAAGAAGTTCAAATGGGTGCCTGAGTGTGAGGTGTTTAGAGAAGTAAAACACCTGTTGTGCACTCACCCGATCCTCAGGGCCCCTGACTTTAGCCTACCTTTCCAACTAGCAACGGAGGCTAGTGGTGTGGGGGCTGGTGCCATCCTTGTGGAAAAGGACGATGATGGGCTGGAGCATCCTGTTAGTTTCTGCTCGGAGAAGTACAATTCGGCCCAGGGGAGCTGCTCTGTTGTCGAGGAGCTGCTGGCGGTTGTACTTGCTCCGAGGCATTTCGAGGTCTGTGTTCCAGCCTATGGTCCGGTCGTTGTAGTTTACCCAGATCATCACCCTCTCAAGTTCTTGGACCAGTTTCACAATCGGAATATGAGGCTGACCAGGTGGTCACTAAGGTTATTGGTATATAACCTGGACATACGCCATATTGCCGGTTGTGACAACGTGGTTGCAGATGGTCGTTCAAGGGTATATGATCCTGGGTAGATTGACACACGGGTAGCCTCCTGCTTTAGTTTGAATAGTATTTTGCGCTTGGTGCTTGTTGGCTCGCGGTTGTAGCCCAGCGTATTGGGTCGTAAAGCAGGAGTTGAGCGTTTGGTATAGAAGAAAAAACTAGGCTTGCCCCTATAGTGCAGCCGAAATAAACAAATTATAAACATATAATTTAACATATAACTACATATAATTTAACCTATTGTGTTGGGAGGGTTATAATTTTGAAAAAATGTTTTGTTGAACTGTGCCATATATTTTACTGCCGCTGGGTGATGGAAAGTGGAGATACAGCATGGGTTCTAACCATCAGATTTTTGTGAGCCTTGGGGCCTCTGAGAAAAATCTTGGGGGTGTGACGTTAACCACTCAGTTAGAACCGCATGGCTTGTCCTACAGTGACTCGCCAGGGCAGTGGATGGGGCTACAGTTTATGTATTAGTGTGCTTTATTTCATATGAAAGCTCGTGTCATGGGCAGTCCAGAAAGGCTTTGTTTTCGCCCATGTCAAGGCTTTATATATCTAATTGTAAAGTATATGTTTTATCATTAACTAGTAATGATGGGATCTGGGAGAGAGAGAGAGAGAGTAGAACAGAGTGAGAGGGGGCGCGCAGTGTTTTTTGTCTCGCTCGATGACGTCACGGCTGGCTGCCTCGCGGGGGTTGGTGGAGAGAGGCCCTTACCATGCTGCAAGCTCTTGCTAGTGGTTAGATGACTTGTAACCGCTGTTTTCCCACGCGGCTCGAGCTAGTGCGAGTATATATACAGTTCCTCGCCACTCTCTCCCTCAGATCTGGTTTTCTAGAACGCACCCATCTTTTTTCCCTTGCTATCTATCCCCGCTCCGTACCTGAGAATCTTTTCCTCTGCCTATCTCTCTCATTTTCCATATCTTCCACCACCTTTTATTAATATTATACCCCCTCTGGTTAACTGCAAAATCAGCTTCATGCTGGCCAGTTGTATTGTGCGTTAAGGTCTGATATAACCCATGTATGTTAGTTGTTAAGATAAGTGGATCACTAAGCATTGGTTGGCATTTTTATTGTTTAAGTACCGCGTCCTATAATTATTAGTGTTCTGCTGGATTAGATAATGCTAGACTAGGAGTCTGATATTATAAGGTATTGTTTCCTATGAGTGCTGGCTTTAGTTAAAAGCGGCATGACATACCTGAGAACTGGAGTTGATTGAGTAAATTCTAGTCTGTGTGCCATTGAGAGTAGAGCATGCACGAATGAGGGCTTTTTGCCTATACCATTCTGCACTGTTCTAGTCTCGATTGTTTGTCTTTGAGGTACGCCAGGAGAACGCTTAGTACTTCGGTATTAAGGTTTCTCAAGAGAGCTACCCTTCATTATAACGTAATATTTGACGCACAGACTTGAGATTTGCACTAGGCTATGCAGCATGCCATGCGCACCAGTATCTCGTATCATTGACTCTAGCTAGACTTTATCAGTCACAGTAGACATTAAGTATATTAACCTAATTACTCTTTTTATGCATACCCATTTATTATTACACAAGCATTTCGCAGCCTAGTTTGATGTATGGAGACACAAACGACTTAGGCTCTTTTTGTTGATAGGAATACTGCATTGTCGTGGCGATTATTATTGTTGTAGTGTTTAGGATATTCTTGGCTCCGACGGCAGTATATATTCTGCCTTTTTGTGTGCATAGCCTGCACGAGCATTGTTCCGCTGCCTGCCTTTTTGGGTTCCATTTCCGATACGAGCATCTTTATAGCATCTAACATTTAAAGAAGATTCCTAGTTAGTGTTGAAGGACTTTAGTGCACTTTCTTTCATGCAGGAGTGTCTGACATTTATTGATTAAAGTAACTTAAGCTGTAACTTCTCTTACCACTTTACTTTGCATACCATAACCAAGCACCTTCGGTTATAGGTAGTAATAGGCTGTTTTCACATAACATTAAGCCTAGAGTAGACGCACATTTATTGAGAGTTTGATAGCCTATTATTGCATATAGAACTCTGTAGAGTATTTGTGTTCTTTGTTCACTGGGAATATACTTCAGAGGTTGGAGCTAGCGCTTTCCGTTGTAACATTTATGCCATTACTAGTCCAATGAATAAGAGCCCTGATATATTTGAACCCCAGTCGTAACACCATAAAAAAGTTGCCCCAACGTTTTACTGCCCATGTGGACAAACTAAGTGGCCTATGCTATATATATTGACCCTTTCACTGCGGGTGACGTTCTGGTATGTTTTGGCAATTTACAGCAATTTCCAAGCTTTAAAAGCCTGTATGTATATCCTTGATGTCCATGGAAGTTGGGCAACATTATATTAAAGTAAATATATATATTTATTGACATTAGAGATTTAATTTATTGATTTACCCTTGATTCTGTAGTTTAAATTTAAAATTAATAAAAAAACGGTTTGAGTTTGCATATTTGCATTCGAGGACTAGAAATTTCACAAGGTTTGCACATTTGTGTTTGCTGAAGTTATGTTCTGGGTTTGCTGATTTGTGTTTGCTGATTTGTGTTTGCTGACTTGACTTTTTGTTTGTGGTGCCCAGCTCTGTCCACCCCCCTCTATCCTACTTATGCCTAATATCCTAATCTCTTCTAAAGATGTACTTTCTATCCTCTCTGGGCTTAATACTAAAAAGGCGTACGGCCCGGACGGTGTTCCTCCTGTTGTACTTAAAAACTGTGCTTCCGTGCCGATCCCCTGCCTAGGCAAATTCTTTAGTCTGTCTCTCCTCTAACGTTCCTCCTTTGCTCTCATTCAACCTGTCTCAAAGAAGGGTGACCGCTCTCAACCCTCCAACTATCGTCCAATTGCTCTCATCTCTTGTATCTCTAAAGTTTTTGAAACTATTCTTGCTTCCAAATTTCTTAAGCATTTCTCCTCTCAAAATCTGCTCTCAGATCGCCAGTATGGCTTCCTTAACCCTTTTGCTGCGGGTGACATTCTGGAACGTCCTGACAAGTTACAGCAATTTCCAGGCTTTAAAAGCCTGTTAAAACCGTAAAAATTGAGTGTCAGTGGGCGGGAGCGTGAGGGGCCCACCTCCGTCCCTCAGAGCAGCGAGCGGCTCACCGAGGTAGACGGTCTCTCGCACGGGTCTCTCTCTCACAACAGTGTAGCCAAGCGAGAGAGTGCTACCAAATAGCGGGTTTCCCGCGTTTCACTGGCACCGCTGCGGGTGAACCAGACCACGTACGGGGCCCGTTCTGGTCTCCTATTGAAGCTATTTTCGCCTAGTTTTCGGCAGAATACAGTTAATTTAATGCAGATGCTTGATTTATCATTCAGGAGTGCCTGAATATGCCCTAAATAGCCCAAACATAGCCGCAGCCAATGGGTTAAAGGTCACTCTACTGGTGATCTTCTTTCATATCTTACTAACTCTTGGTCATCCATCTTTCCGGACTTCGGTGAGACTTTTTTCTGTTGCACTAGACATATTGAAGGCCTTCGATAGAGTCTGGCACAAATCTTTAATTTCCAAACTGCCCTCCTTCGGTTTCTGTCCCTCCATCTGTGCCTTTGTCTATAATTTCCTTTCCGGCCGTTCCATAGCTGCGGTTGTGGACGGCCATCGCTCACTTCCTCACTCTATCAACTCCGGTGTTCCTCAGGGTTCTGTCCTATCTCCTATTCGCTTTCTAATTTTCATAAATTATCTTCTCAACTGTACATCCAGTCCCATCCATTCATATGCAGATGACTCTACCTTACACCACTCAATTAGTTTTCCAAAACGCCCCAGCCAGCAGTCCCTTGTAAGTATACGTAATGAAGCCATAAAATACTTATCTTCTGATCTAGCTACTATTTCCAATTGGGGTAGAGAAAACCTTCTTGCATTTAATGCTTCCAAAACTCAATTTATCCATCTTACTACCCGTCAGGAACCTCCAGAGGACTATCCCTTATTCTTCAACGATACAAAAATCAACCTTTCATCTTCTCTCCATGTTCTCGGTGTCTCTGTTAATTCTGCTCTCACTTGGAAAGACCATGTCACCAGTCTCGCTAAGGCAGCCTCCCAGAAGCTGGGTGTGCTCAACCGCCTCGAGGGGTTCTTTACCCCTGCGCAGCTTCTTGCTCTGTACAGGGGCACAGTGCGTCCTTGTATTGAGTATTGTTCATGTGTGGTGAGGATCCTCACACTGCACTCTTAGATAAAGTAGAAAGGAAAGCCTTTCGTATCATTAACTCCCGTCCACTCACCAACTCTCTGCAACCTCTCTCTCTTCGCCGCAATGTTGCATCTCTCTCGCTATTCTATCGCTACTACAATAATCAGTGTTCCTCGGAGCTTTCCCAGTGTATACCACCTCCTCTATGTAGGGTGCGTAGTACCCGCCTTGCAACACAGTCCCACCCCTACTATGTGCAACTCTCCAACCCAAGAGTGAAATGCTATTCTCAGACTTTCTTCTATTCAACTGCTGAGCTCTGGAACTCTCTCCCAGAATCAGTCTTTCCCTCTTTCTATGTCTTAAATTGCTTCAAACTCAGTGTGTCCAGGCATTTTAGCTCGAACGTCCCTTGATTTCGGTCCTGTCACTCTTTGAAATCTGGGGGAGGCACTCGCTACAGGCAGTTATGCCTTTTGTCTCTCTTTCACATAGATTTTTTTTTTTATGTTAGGTGCCTCTTCTAATGATTCTGATAACAAAAGTCCATCATCAGCAAAGAACAGGATATTTATTTTACAAGTATCATTCTTAAATCCCTTTCCTTTTTCTTCCAATTCTTGTATCATTAAATGTTATTAATTTGAACAGTGTTGTTGATCTTGTGCAGCCTTGTCTGATACCGCTACTTTATGCTATTTTTTTATCAATGTTTTCAAAGTTAATATTTGTTTTATCATCTCTATATATATTTGCAACTGCATCTATTAAGTTAGGGTGTATTTTGTATTTTAAAGTTTCAATTAATTGATCTCTTTTTATAGTCATATGCTTTACTAAAATCTATTTAAGTTACAATTAATGTTGCCTTTCTTTTAAAAATTTCCTCTACACAATATTGCAGCATGAACAGATTATCCTCAATTTTCCCTCCCTTAGTGAATCCTGCCTGTGTTTATTTCATTATTATTTTCCAGGTGGTTTTCTACATCTTCTACTAGTGACATGAACATCTTGTATGAAATATTGGTTAGAGCATTATTGGTCTTAAATCTGCAGCTGTTGGCTTTGTTTTCTTTGGTATCATCTTGGTTTTGTATTTTGTCCACTCAGTTGTTTTTTCTATGTTTTCCATTTATACTTTAAAACATTCAGTCAGTGTTTTGACACATACCTCACTCTCTGACAATGATTAATAGAGCTCTCCTTTTAAACCATCTGGTCCTGGTGCTGTTTTATTTTTTAGATTTTTTAGGCATTTCTTTACTCTTTAGTTATTTTTGCTTGCTCTATTGGTATTCTTGTATTGCCTTCAATGTTTTGTATGTCTTCCTCCTAGAACTGGGACTAGTTGGTCATCTATTCCATGATTAACATTTGTTTCTAGTTCCTCTATTATATTTCTGTTTTGTATTCTCATTCCACACTTGATTGATATTATCATGTTTTCTGTATTTTTACTCAGAAATCATCCAATTCTTTCTCTGCCTCTTCTTCCTCTAAATGTTGTCCTTCTTTGTTATACAAGATGTTACACTTTGACTTTAATAGTTCTTGCTGTTTTAAATTATTTATATTGTCCCATAACTGCTTATTTATATTTAAACTTTCTCTTATCTCTTGGGTTATTTTCCTTTCATGTTTATAAATTTCCTCCTTTATCATATTTTGTACGTCCTTTGTCTTTGCTTTGTAGAGTTTGGTTAGCCTTTCTTTTTCTATTGCATCAGTAGGTTTTTTGTCTTCACTGTGTTTGTCTTTTATGGCTGTTCTTATCTGTTCATTTATCCAAGGGGGTTCCTTTGTTGCTTTATATGTGTTAACTTTTCTTCTGTATTTCTTTTTTAATTTTTGGTCTGCGATATTTTGTATTATTCTGTTTAACTCTGTTATGCAACCAATATCTCTACCTTGTACTTCTTTTTCGATTTCCTCAGAAAACTGTTGTAACGATAATGTATACGTTTTTGTAATATTGTCTCTTCCCATTTTGCCCTTTTGAAGTCTTTGTTATTGTTTGAGAATATTGATATATTTATCTCCATTAGATTATGGTCAATTATATCTAGTATTTCTTTATCCTCATCAATTATCATATCAATAAACATATCATAAAAGTATTGATTCACTAGGACATAATCCACCACACTTCTTTGTTCTCCTCTGCTCCATGTGTACATCCCTTTACATTTGTCATCACTATTTAGTAGTGCAAGTCTAGTCATTTATCCAGTCAACAACCATTTTCATCAATCTTCAGGTATCCTAGAAAACCTACATATGGCCATTTACGTAGTCTCCCAAAATTGCTACTGCTTCACTATCAATATTTGATTCCTCTACCATGTTTTCAATTTCTTGCCTAATTTTCTTTCTTTATCTTCTACTTTATTCTGTACAGAGAAGTATGCTATTATTAATCTTATTTTTTTCTTCCCTAGAGTTCCTCTTAAATGTAAATATCTTTATTGATGGTCAATTTTGTTTAGATTGACGTCTGATTGTCTGTACAGTACCATCAGTCCTCCTCCCTTCGTATCATTTGCATCCCTCATGTTATCTAATTTTACTATATTTTTGTTTAGATGGATCTTATCTATTTTTTGCTTTTTCAGTGAGACATACTACAATGTTTTCTGCCAAAAGTTGTTCTATTTCATAATTTTTTGGATTTGTTAGGCCTTGTATGTTCACTAATAATATTTTAAATACTTGGATTTGGGTATTTTTTCCTAGGATTTTTCTGTTCTATTTTTGTATCTGTGTTTGCATAATTTATTTTTACTACTGTTTTCTACTTTGAACAAATTCCTTTCTACTTTATTTCTTTCCTCATCTCCTTCAATTCCTCTCATTTCTTTCACCTCTTTCCACAGCTCTTTGGTGATCTGTAAAAAAGATCCTATACTGATATCATTGGTTGTATGATCACATTTTTCTTTCTGATTATCTTTCTCTTCCGGCCTTTCCCCTTTTTGCTGTTCTTTCCAGTCTTTACTTATTGTACCTACAGCATTTGTGTTGTGTTGTGTACTGGTATTTGTATTTCTGCTGGTGGTGGTGGTTGTGTAAAAACCAACCGTTCCTACCGAAACGGCATTGTCGCCTCTGGTAGTTTCTGCAAATTTTCTGCATACCAGTACTTTGCGTATGTTCTTCTGGTACTTTTGTTACTTCCTTTATTATCTTATCTGCTTCAGTTAGTGTTCTTACCATCCTGTCTTCTTTTTCTTTCTGGAAATTTATATTCTTGGAGTTTTCTTATACTTTGATGTCTGCCATCTTTTGAATCTGGTCTTCTTTTCGGATATTTTCTTTCTTGTTTATTTTTGGGATGGTTCCTGTATTTCCATGTTGCTTCATACCTTTTTCTTCACTGTGACGCTTCTGCATAGTAACCACGTGCGGGCATGCGCGCGCGTCGGCTGCCCAGCCGTTTAGAAACCGGCTGGTGGTAGCCGGCCAGCAGGCTTTCCCTTAGTATATATCCTACGACAATGTAACTAATGTCTGGGATATTCTTATGTTGTTTCACAGCTTGAAGCTGCCCTTATTCTTAACCAACGCATCTGAGTATATTTTATTCTCGATAGTTGATTGTTTCATTATAATATATAAGATGTAAGTCTAGTGAGAGCGGGAAGAGACGAGCGGGAGAGAGAGACCGGCTTGGGACGTTGCTTCGCGCGGAGAGACCAGCTTGGGACGAGCCTGAAGCGCTGCCACATGCATTTGATTGCAACGTTAGGCTTAGTTTCGACTCACGCACCACGGGGTAGAGGATTTTGACCAGGCAACTGTGTTGAGTGTTGCCAAGCCTGGGATGTATTCTGCATGCCTAGGGGGGGGTCCAGACAGATTCAAGACTCAGAGCTCCCATCATTGTCGTACCCTTCGGACCCCCTTGATATCTATCCCTCTCAACCCCACTTAGAAACGTTCTCTCTTACTTTGTATACCTTCTTTCCACTACTTCAATCTATTTAATTATCCCATCCCCTTGATAGACCTTATATCTATTGTATTAACGACGAGCTCTCAGATAACTAGATAGGAGTTTGGGCCTTATGCAGGGATGTAATTGTTAATGAGACCTAGGAAGCTTTTTTGTTGTCTCATATTTGGTAGTTTCATGCTTGCTAGTGTGTTCTTGTGTCAGGTTAGCAGGGGCTAGACCGGAGGGGAGGCTTTTTGCGATCCTTTAAGTAAAGTCTGCTGGTGCGAGTCCCGTGGAACCGCACGACTTTACTAGGATACCCGTGGGAGTCTGGGTGCATTTTCTTGTCTGTGTCCCTGTGTGTCTAGCGTTGTTGTGTGAGGGCCATTGCCTAGTCCACTCAGCACTGCGCTAGCACGTCTTGCTTTTGTTTTAGGGTCGCCAGGAGAGAGTGTGACGCATGTCGAGTATGAGCATGCTGTACAGAACGCCCAGTCAGGCCCCACTCTCGCTAGGATCGTCAGGGCAGGAACTTTGGCTGTAGTCTGTGTAGAGTTTCCTAACTCAGTTTATGTGAACCGTTGTACTATAAGTATTATCATTATGTATTTTGTTTTCTTCTAAGTCAACGAGTTCTATTTTATATCATTAGATATAAGTATTGTGTGTGGGATTTATATATATATAATGATGCGAAGAGAGAGAGAGTTATGTAACACCGACCAGTGAGCGCGCCACGAGGGGTAGGCCTAATTCCCCCCTCCCTCCCTCCTCAAGCGTGGGAAGTTCTTTGTCGATCCCCGATTGAGAGAGTATGTGACGTCATGATTGCCGTTATGCTCGCTACGGGGCCGAGTATAAAAAGGGAGGTCCCGCCGCATTTTCCTCAGAACTCATCAGGCAAAGCGACCTCTCATATCCCTTGCAACTATCGATATTCTTCCGACTGATGTGAACTTTCTCTACTCTCTGAACAGCCTATTTTCTTCTCTTCTCGTCCCTTTTTAACCAATGACCCCCTTTGGTGCAGATTTAGTCAGCCAAAGTATTATCGCTTGAGTTCTCACGAGATAAGTGCCTGTTAGATAGCCTATTTTGGAAGGGTTAACTAGAATAGGATTGATTGATGTTTGTTGCACTCGTATATGTATTTCCCTGTGTACTATTATTCATGTTCCTGTTTTCTGCTGGTTTAGGTAATGCTAGACTGGGATAGGGTTCCTCGAGTTGTGATTTCCTATGAGTGCTAGGTTGGTTGAACCAGCACAATTGCAACGGAGACGTGGGAAGCCTAGGGGGTCTTTTTGATTGTGTACCGTGGGAGTTTAGCACTGTGTTGCGAGTGAGGGCTTTTGCCTGTGCCACCCAACACTGTGCTATCTCATTTGCTTGACTTTGAGAGGATCGCCAGGAGAGAACCAGATACTAGTGATCTGGATCTCTCAAGAGAGCATCCCGTCAATTACCGTAATTTGGCCGCACAGTCTTAAGGACCTCGCTAGGCTACGAGCCGCTTGCTCAGCCATTGTCTCTTAACCTTAGATATCCCAGCTAGACTTTGCTCGACCAGCAGATACAGCATAGTATTGAAGCTTCTCCTTATGTATATTATTGTTTAAGCACTATTGATTTCATGCGTGGCACGCTTAGCTACTTCAGAGATTAGTGGCCCACGAGCACAATCTTAGTAGGCTATTGCCAGTGCATTGTCGGAGTACTTCTTCTTAATGTTTGCCATATCCTATTGCTTATTCTTATAATTCTTCTTATGTCAATTTAAAGCCTTTAATTACCAGTGAGTTATTCATTAAATTGCTGTTCAAAAATCCGATACTTACTTCTTATGAGTATTCGAGAAGCATCTAACTTATCAGAAGATTCCTTGCTTGATGCTCGAGGACTATTGTTTAACGTAACGTAATAGTGCCGATCCGAAGTAGAGGGTGGAGGACTTCTTAAGTTCTTAGTTCAAGGGTGGATTACTTCGGCTTCGGCCAACACTATTCTTTAGTGTTGTAGTACTTTCTTCTTTGTTTGATTGTTGACCAGACTAGATAACTCCCGTCTTGTTATTAGTCTGTTGTGTGAAACGCTAGTACCGAGTTCTTGTATACCCCGTTATAGCAGATAGAACTCTGGAGGGTAGTGGCGTTTTTTGTTCGGCTGGCAGTACTCTGGGGTTGGGATCGTGTGTTTCCGTTGTAGCAGCGAGCCATACTCGAGTCCTGTGTAAGAGCCCTAGTGTACCCGAGTGCCCGGTCGTAACAAATGGCGACCTTGCTTAGGATTTTGTGAACAGTATAATTTTTTGCAGAGTTGTACAACATTTGTTTGTTCGTACTTTAGCGTACATATTGAAGAATATTTTTTTTTTTGTAAGGCAATTAGGAGAGCATTTAAGAGACTCCAGTTAATTTAGTAATTAGTGCTTGCATAAGGGAGTTTAACACTTTTGTCTCGAGAATTTTTTGGTGAACTTCAGTATGTCGGGCCCTAGTACTGACGAGGAGCGAGAGATGCTATGTGAGGAGGTGCCGTTAGTAACTAGTGAGGAGGATGCTAGACTTTTTGTGAGTAAGCAGTACCATGTGACGGAGGAGAGGCTGACTGGGGTGAATGTTTATGGCTTGCACCTGATAGCCAAGGTTTTGGGTCTATCCAATGTAGGAGGGATGTCCAAGGGGGAGCTGATTTCCTGGGTGTTGCGTGGGCGACATGGGGTTTCGGAGGAGAGGGCGTTTGGGGGGGTTCCTCCCCAGATCCCCTCTCACTCGACTCCCACAGTGCCGTCCACTCAAGTGCCGGAGGTTAGCACTCTCCCACAGAGGGATGAGAATTGGAAGATTGAAGTGCCCTCGGGCGGTGCGTATGGTGGTTCCCCAGTTCTTGCCCCCCCTCCTTCAGTAGTGGCAGCTCCCTCTTCCTGCCTGTCTCCAGATATGATATTTAGACTTGAGCTTGCTAAAATTGAGGCTGAGTCTAGGAAGCAGGAGAAGGAGATTGAGGCTGAGTCTAGAAAGCAGGAGAATGAGACTAAGAGGCATGAGATTGAGGTTGAGGCTAGGAAGCAGGAGAATGAGACTAGGAGGCATGAGATTGAGGCTGAGACTAGGAGGCATGAGGCTGAGCTTAGGTACGACTCAGAGAAATATTGTGCTCAAATAGATTTAGATAAGACTCGTGCAGAGTCGACAGGGATTCGGATGGGCCGTGAGGGCCAAGTAAGAGAACAGTCCTTGTCTCACTTAGTCAAATTGGTGCCGGCATTTAGTGAAACTGAAGTCACAGAATTTTTTAATCGTTTTGAGAAGAAGTGTAGGGAGCATAATTGGCCTGAAGAGAAGTGGGCAGCTCTGGTCTCCTCAAGACTTACGGGTAAGGGTCTGAAGGCTTATGATGCACTGCCTTTAGAGTCTTGCATTGACTACCCAGTATTGAAGAGAGCTGTCCTACGGGCATACGAGTTGCAACCAGAAACATATCGATTGAAGTTTCGGGGTGTTACGAAGACTAGGGAGGCGACCTTTCTTGAACATGCCCGGGACTTAAAAGATGCACTTGCTAACTGGACACGTTCTGAGAAAGCTGAGACGGCCGAACAGTTGACTGAGCTGTTTCTGCTCGAGCAGTTTTATAAGTGTACTGGTGCAGATATGACTTTAACTATTAAAGAAAAGAACCCTAAAACTCTACAGGAGGCAGCTGAGATGGCTGACCTCCGGCTATCATTAATTCGTGGGTGCGGGTCTGCCCAGCGTAGTGAGGCAGGTAACAAGGGGCGTGACACCCCACCCCCCCGAGTTAGTGATATACATTATGCAAACAAGTACAAGAGCTATGATACCAAGACTGACCACAAGACTAACACCGTCCCATTTAAGAAGGGGCCGGGCCCTTCCCAGTACCAAGGGAAGCCCAGAGGGGAGTTGGAGTGTTATCTTTGTCATGAAAAGGGGCACTTTGCAAGAGTCTGTCCTAGCAAACCACCTACAGCAGCTGTGTCTTTGGCCTGCAACATTGGTGTGTCTCCGAAGTCTTCTGAGTTTGCCCGGGGCAGTTCGTCAGAGGCTGAGGCACAGCCAATGCAGAAACACCTGAGAGGCTCGAACCCTGCTCAGGATGTTTTTTGCGACCATAGAGGACGGGGTTGCGTGATGTGGGCGGGGCGCAAGCATGGAGTAGAGGTCTTGCGTGATACAGGTGCTTCCCAGACTCTGATGAACAATTTGACTGGCTACCCTATAAATGCGGCTCGGGTGGTAGTGGTGCAGGGTATTAATGCAACTCGGTCATACCCGCTGGTGCGGTTGGAGTTGGAGGTGGATGGTGTGGCACGTGAATTGGATGTTGGGATTGTGGAGAAACTGCCAGTGGAGGGCGTCGACCTTCTTCTCGGCAACGACTTTGCAATGCCCGCTTCTGAGGTTCTACCCTTAGTCGTTGCCGAGAGGACGGCCGACGTGAGTAGGGAAGAGCAAGAGTGGGTCGAGCGGTGCCAGACACAACCCATGGCGTGTGTTGTCACCCGAGCTCGGGCAGATAAAGTGTCACAGCCTAGTCCTCCGTCTTCAGACCAGCAGAGGAACGATCAACAGGAGGAGGCTAAAGCTGGAGTTGGTTTTAAGAGTTTTGACTCGGCGGCTCTCCTGGGTGATTTAGTATTGGCACCTATGTTGGAGTCTGGAGAGGCCCCAGGACCTGTCACAGCTAGTGAGGAGGTAGGGCCGGAAGAGACTCCGGGGCAGCAACGTTGCACACGGAGAGAAAAAAGGGTTGCTCAGTTTGATATTGGGGAAGGACTTGGGTTGCTTCGGAAGCATCTAGACAGGTTGGTTCCCTCAGATATTTGTAAACTGCAGTTGGAGGATCCGGAAGTTCAGAAGTGTGGTAATGGTGCTGTCGAGATTAAACACGAGGACGGGGAAGCATGTCATGTGAACCTGTTGGAGGAGTTTGTGAGGCAACCACCTGAGCAGCCTACTGTCCCTGCGTTGGTCTGCCGCGGCCAAGGTGGAGAAGGAGAGGGGGGCAGTAGGGCACAGGTGGAGGAGAGTAGGGATTGTCATGTCTCGGCGAAGCAGTGGGCGGGGGACACGAGTCTGGTGGCTGTGGAAGCGCTAGAGCACCTGTCTGAGCAGCAGTGTGCAGCACTCCAGCACCAGCTCGGTTCATACCCCACTGGTCGTGCCGAGCCCCTGAGTCTCACAACTCGGGCGGTGCGAGATGTTCCGCAGGCAGGTCATGTGACTGTTAAAAGACCGTTAGCCTCGTTGTTTCGGTGGTTTAAGGTGGGCGACGAGGCCTTGGCATGGTTGCCAGGTCAGGGTCGACCCATGGCTGCCAAGGGTGGTGGTCAAAAGGAGGACATTGAGCAGATTGGTAGGGTCGGCTGTGGTATCGCAGTGCCCGGTCGTCACATAGCCTCCCAATGCTGCTCTAGTCTAATGCAACAGCCCTACCACAGACCGACTGTATCTGGCCATGTCGCTAAAAGCGGTGATGCTGCGCAGGCAGATGTCGTCACAAGGAATGTGGGGGTGCGCATGTACGGTATCGGCGGGGAAGCCTTAGCTATAATGAACTGTGGGAGTGACTGCACGGGTGGTACTGATTGTCCCTCTCATGACCTGGCTGTTCTAGGGACGAAGGTGGAGAAGGAGGGAGACTACAGGTTAGAAGCTGCGGTCTCGGCTGGGTTGTGGGAGGGCACAAGGCATGTTGTTCGTGGAGACAGTGCAAGGCAGTTATTTACTAGGCTATGGCAGTACTTTCGCATGTTTGTTGCTTCTCCAGGCCTGAGGTACGGGGTAGAATCCGACATGCAGGCTGGAGATAGTGCAAGGCTCAGTTTAATTCCCTGCCGTATAAATCCTGCTCGACAGCCTATGGTGCAAGCAGAGCTGGATTACGTGTGGACGAAGGATCTGAGGGATAAGGAATGTCGTGAGTGGTCGTTGCTTGTAACTTTGTCCGAGCGTGCTAAAGAGGTATGTGGTTTTGTTGTGGACGGGAGTACCTACCAGTGCAATGTTGTGCCTGACGGACTTAAGAATGCACCAGCAACGTGTCAGAGCCTGATGAATGAAAGTGAAAAGGACAATGATGCGCTGGGGCATTTCGAGATCTATGTTCCAGCCTATGGTCCGGTCGGTGTAGTTTACCCAGATCATTACCCTCTCAAGATCTTGGACCCGTTTCACAATCGGAATATGAGGCTGACCAGGTGGTCACTAAGGTTATTGGTATATAACCTGGACATAAGCCATATTGCCGGTTGTGACAACGAGGTTGCATGTGGTCGTTCAGGGGTATATGATCCTGGGTAAATTGACACACGGGTAGCCTCCTGCTTTGGTTTGAGTAGTATTTTGCGCTGGTGCTTGTTGGCTCGCGGTTGTAGCCCAGCGTATTGGGTCGTAAAGCAGGATTGTTGAGCGTTTGGTATAGAAGAAAATAGGCTGCCCTTATAGTGCAGCCGAAAAAAACATATTAAAATATAAAAATCATATAAAAACTTTCTTTTTGATGAAGATAATTGTATAAGTTTGTCATAGCCTATAAGGTTTGAGTAGTCCACGAACTATCAAACGGCTGAGCTGCTGTAAGCTCGCTCTGGGAGCATGATATTGTGTCTTTTACTATTGTTGGGAGGAGTTATGAAATGTGAATTTTTTTTTTATAAGATGTGTTTTAGTGATAAACTCAGCGTTGTTTTAGTGCCATGCGGTCGCTGGGTGTGAGGGGTTTGATGGGGTTCTGTATATCAGATTTTAGCTCAGGGTTGAGCAAGTAAAATCTTGGGGGAGGTGTGACGCATGTCGAGTATGAGCATGCTGTACAGAACGCCCAGTCAGGCCCCACTCTCGCTAGGATCGTCAGGGCAGGAACTTTGGCTGTAGTCTGTGTAGAGTTTCCTAACTCAGTTTATGTGAACCGTTGTACTATAAGTATTATCATTATGTATTTTGTTTTCTTCTAAGTCAACGAGTTCTATTTTATATCATTAGATATAAGTATTGTGTGTGGGATTTATATATATATAATGATGCGAAGAGAGAGAGAGTTATGTAACACCGACCAGTGAGCGCGCCACGAGGGGTAGGCCTAATTCCCCCCTCCCTCCCTCCTCAAGCGTGGGAAGTTCTTTGTCGATCCCCGATTGAGAGAGTATGTGACGTCATGATTGCCGTTATGCTCGCTACGGGGCCGAGTATAAAAAGGGAGGTCCCGCCGCATTTTCCTCAGAACTCATCAGGCAAAGCGACCTCTCATATCCCTTGCAACTATCGATATTCTTCCGACTGATGTGAACTTTCTCTACTCTCTGAACAGCCTATTTTCTTCTCTTCTCGTCCCTTTTTAACCAATGACCCCCTTTGGTGCAGATTTAGTCAGCCAAAGTATTATCGCTTGAGTTCTCACGAGATAAGTGCCTGTTAGATAGCCTATTTTTGGAAGGGTTAACTAGAATAGGATTGATTGATGTTTGTTGCACTCGTATATGTATTTCCCTGTGTACTATTATTCATGTTCCTGTTTTCTGCTGGTTTAGGTAATGCTAGACTGGGATAGGGTTCCTCGAGTTGTGATTTCCTATGAGTGCTAGGTTGGTTGAACCAGCACAATTGCAACGGAGACGTGGGAAGCCTAGGGGGTCTTTTTGATTGTGTACCGTGGGAGTTTAGCCCTGTGTTGCGAGTGAGGGCTTTTGCCTGTGCCACCCAACACTGTGCTATCTCATTTGCTTGACTTTGAGAGGATCGCCAGGAGAGAACCAGATACTAGTGATCTGGATCTCTCAAGAGAGCATCCCGTCAATTACCGTAATTTGGCCGCACAGTCTTAAGGACCTCGCTAGGCTACGAGCCGCTTGCTCAGCCATTGTCTCTTAACCTTAGATATCCCAGCTAGACTTTGCTCGACCAGCAGATACAGCATAGTATTGAAGCTTCTCCTTATGTATATTATTGTTTAAGCACTATTGATTTCATGTGTGGCACGCTTAGCTACTTCAGAGATTAGTGGCCCACGAGCACAATCTTAGTAGGCTATTGCCAGTGCATTGTCGGAGTACTTCTTCTTAATGTTTGCCATATCCTATTGCTTATTCTTATAATTCTTCTTATGTCAATTTAAAGCCTTTAATTACCAGTGAGTTATTCATTAAATTGCTGTTCAAAATCCGATACTTACTTCTTATGAGTATTCGAGAAGCATCTAACTTATCAGAAGATTCCTTGCTTGATGCTCGAGGACTATTGTTTAACGTAACGTAATAGTGCCGATCCGAAGTAGAGGGTGGAGGACTTCTTAAGTTCTTAGTTCAAGGGTGGATTACTTCGGCTTCGGCCAACACTATTCTTTAGTGTTGTAGTACTTTCTTCTTTGTTTGATTGTTGACCAGACTAGATAACTCCCGTCTTGCTATTAGTCTGTTGTGTGAAACGCTAGTACCGAGTTCTTGTATACCCCGTTATAGCAGATAGAACTCTGGAGGGTAGTGGCGTTTTTTGTTCGGCTGGCAGTACTCTGGGGTTGGGATCGTGTGTTTCCGTTGTGGCAGCGAGCCATACTCGAGTCCTGTGTAAGAGCCCTAGTGTACCCGAGTGCCCGGTCGTAACAACACGGAGTTTGAAGCAATTTAAGTCATAGGAAGAGGGAAAGACTGATTCTGGGAGAGAGTTCCAGAGCTCAGCTGTTGAGTAGAAGAAAGTTTGAGAGTAACGTTTCACTCTTGGGTTGGAGAGTTGCACAGAGTAGGGGTGGGATTGAGTTGCAAGACGGGTACCACGTGCCCTACGTAAAGGAGGTGGTATGCACTGGGATAGCTCTGAGGAACACTGATTATTATAGTAGCGATAGAATAGCGAGAGAGATGCAACATTGTCTCCAATGACTTGTTAAATAAAAATGTTAATGGGTAACTTAACTCATCCCTACATTCTTTTAATACTCTAGCATATACCTCATCAGGACCAGGCGATTTATGAGGTTTCAGTCTGTCAATTTCCTTAAGCACATCATTTCTACTTATAGTAACCGTACTTAACCTATTTTCTATACTATCGCTATATACCTTACGGACTTCTGGAAACTGTGCCAAATTTTCATTAGTGAAAACGGAAAGAAATTGACTATTTAATATACTGCACATTTCTAAATCATTTTCTGTCATTTCTCCTATCGAAGTTTTAAGGGGACCAATTACATCTCTAACCTTGGATTTATATAGTTGGTAAAAAGCTTTAGGATTATTTTTTGAGTCATTGGCAACCTTAATTTCATAATTTCTTTTTTCTTTCCTAATATCCTTTTTTACCTGTCTTGATAGATTCTGATAGTAAGCAAGTAGGTGAATTTCGCCTTTTCTAATTTTTCTATATATTCCTCTCTTTTGTCCTAGAAGATCTAATAGTCTATTATTCATCCATTTGGGTTGGTTCTGTGTTGATCTAAATTTTCTTTTGGGGATGTATTTATTTTGTGCATTGAATACTGACTTGATAAAATTATCGTATGTATCTACCAAGTTTGACGTCTCTTCCTGACTTAAGATGACAGGTGCCTGAGACGGGGTACACTCATTTGGACACCTGGATCGACTTAATTTTTTGACCATAGGGTCCGCTAATAGGGCTCTTCTTAACCCACCATAATTGGCTTTTCTAAAGTCAGGTATTAATGTTGTATTCTCTCTGGTATTACCTTTCCATTGTATATTAAAATACACAGAATTGTGGTCACTATTTCCTAGGTGGTCCCCCATCTTTACATTATTTACCATATGTTCATTGTTACTGAAAACTAAATCGAGAATATTATTACCTCTAGTCGGCGTATCTATGAATTGAAATAAAAAAACTATCTTGTACTAACTCTATAAACTCCTCAGAATCAGAGTCTCCTATTTGATGCTGCCAATCTATATTCGGAAAATTAAAATCCCCCATTATGCACACATTGCTAAACCTTGATGCAATTTTAATTTCCTCCCATAATGACGTTCCGTCATTTCTACTCATATTTGGCGGTCTATACATAACTCCAATAACTATGGTCTCACTACCTTCGTTAACCTCTACCCAAACACTTTCATTATCGTTATTTAGTCTAATACCTGATTTAATACAGCTTTTTAATGTACTCCTGACAAACACTGCTATACCGCCACCCCTCTTACTTGTTCGGTCATATGTAAACAAACTATATCCTGGTATATCAAATTCTGCTAAAAAATGCCTGGTTTCTGTATTAATCCACGTACTACATTTCCCTATATAAACCCAACACCACCCAGTCAGTACACACACTCTGTTTACAATACATGATCACCACATTACCAATATAGTTACCTAGTGTTCTTTACAGTACAAGACTATTATATTTGCAATGTATTATTTTGTTTTCTATGTGAGTGATGGAGACAAAACGCAGAACTGCCTGTGACGAGTGCTACCTCTAGAGTTGAAAGAGTGACAGGGCCAAGATCATGGGACGTTCGAGCCAAAATGTCTGGACACACGGAGTTTGAAGCAATTTAAGTCATAGGATGAGGGAAAGACTGATTCTGGGAGAGAGTTCCAGAGCTCAGCTGTTGAATAGAAGAAAGATTGAGCATAACGTTGCAGTCTTGGCTTGGAGAGTTGCACAGGGTAGGGGTGGGATATATATATACATATATATTTATATATATATACATTATACAGTATATATATATATATATATATATATATATATATATATATATATATATATATATATATATACAGTATATATATAGATAGATAGATAGATAGATAGATAGATAGATAGATAGGTAAAAACAATATGAATAATACTCCATGATCACGTAACCTTTTGATTGCTGTTTTTGTGTTTGTGATTGTTTTTATATTGTAATATTGTTCATATCAGCAGGAAGGTTATAACACTCATCTAACTAATGGGTTGGCTGATAAACACACACACACACACACACACTGTATCACAGTCACACACATACCTACAGTATACATATATCTTTTCAACATGCACAAACACACACACTATCACACAGACACACACCTATATATATTTTCAACACACACACACTCCTACACACCTATATAATTATCTCTTCAACACACTCACACACACACACACACACGGAGAAGTAGTAAAGTATCTTATTATATCACATAAAATAATGTATGACCTAAACCACCGTAATTATCGAGGCATAACCTATACTATAAACATATCCGTAACGTTAAGTGGGGGTCACCGTTTGTTTTTTTGTTTTTTATCTTTCTCTCCTTTTCTCTCTTTCCCTGGCTTGTTTCCATTCGGCCCCATTCAGCCAACTGTTTTAAGACGTTTATGTGTCGACTTCTTCCTGGCGAGCGAGAGCGAGCCAGCATTGTTTGGAGAAATCCGGGGAGAAATTTTTCTATTGAAAAATGTACAAATTTAGCTTGCTGTCGAAACAAAAATATATATATGCTGGATCGCTACCGCTCACCAGGAAAATATTGACACCTGGATGGGAGTAAACGTCTTAAAACAGTAGGCTGAATGGGGTCGAATGGATACAAGCCAAAGAGAGAGGGAGAGAAAGAGAAAACAAACGTGGTGGGCTCCCTTAACCCTTACAGTACCGGTGATGTCTTTTGGTTTTGATTTCAAGTGCATTTAGACGATTTTATGAAGCTTAGGAAAGATTATATGGTAGCTAAAAGGATTAATTGAGATAGTGGGTAGCCTTGTCATGGGTAGAGGTCCTTCCTAAGCTTCATAAAATCGTTTAATCATTGCCAGAATATAATAAAAAGGGACGTCACCGGTACAGTATGAGTTAAGGGGAGATTTCCACTTGAAGGACTTTTTTCTTGACCCCTTTCTCCCTCATGTCTAGCCTCATTCCTTTTGAGATTTTAAGACGTTTGCCCCATTAGTTTGGTGATTTTTAAGAATTTCCGCCCCATTCTGTCAATTTTAAGACCTTTCGTGCCATTTAGGTGTCGATTTTATCCTAGCGAGCGATAGCGAGCCTGTAATTTAAGAATAATCGGCCTTCGGCCGGGACATTTTTCTACCGAAAAATGTACAAATTTATCTTGAAAGGGGGTGAAATTTTAAGATTGCTGGAGGAGTAGGAAACAAACTAGAAACCTCCCCTTAAGGAAGATATGTGGTAGCTAAAAGGATTAATGGAGATAGTTTGTAGCCTTTTTCATGGGTATACGTCCTTCTTAAGCTGAATAAAGTTGTCTAATAGTTGCCAGAATATGATGAAAGGGTACTGTAGAGGATCGTATTTTGACACAATTTAATACCGGTGTTAACCCCTTCTGTGCCGGCGCCTTCCTTGTAACTTTATTACGGCTATTATTATACGATTTTATTCAGTTTAAAAAGGGCCTCCAGCAATTAACAGGCTTCGAACTATCTCACTTAACCCTTTTTACCACCACGGATCCTTCTTAAACCTCACTTAACCCTTTTTAACCTCACTTAACCCTTTTTAACCTCACTTAACCCTTTTTAACCTCACTTAACCCTTTTTACTACCACGGATCCTTCTTAAACTGCACACAATCGTCTACTTATAGCTAGAATTAAATAAAAAAGACGTCACCGGTACAGAAGGGGTTATCCCCTTCTGTACGATGACGCTTCAATTTGACCTTATAATATGTATTCCTGTTTTCTATGTGTAGGAAGGAAACAAAAGGGGAATTTGTTTGTAAAGAGTGCCCTCCCCCCCAAAAAAAAAGCAAAAAAAGCAAAATGAAACAAAATAAAATAAACAATAAGAAAAGCAATAAGAAAACATAAATAAACAATAAATAAATAAATAACCGTGTTTTTATCATCCATTATGACGTCACGAATAGAAACTTGTCCACTGCCTGTTTACTATAGCTTGCTTGTGCGGCCAACTAACTTTAAATGACTGAGAGAGCAGGCATATGTAATTAACGATATTGTTTTTAATTAAGATAGAGTGATGAGGGTGGTAATGACATGGAGGTCAGTGGGTGTCAGAAGCCATTTAACCCTTTCTGTACCGGTGACGTCCTTTGCATTATATCCTGGCAAGTAGTAGATTATATTCAGCTTAGGAAGGACGTCTACGCATTAAAAGGCTGCAGACCATCTCAATTAATCCTTAGCTACAACATACGTACCCTTCCTTGAATCGAATATACATCACGACACTGGTATAGAAAGGGTTAAGGCAATGGTGTCAAGTGTATTCCAATTACAATTATATCAAACTATTAAACTTAGGAAGGATCTCAAATAATCGAAAGCGTAAACTCTTGCTAAAACACAATGGTCTGATTTCCACGGAGTGATCCTAAGCTAAATAACATGATTTCATAATAAGTAACACCCCGTTCTTAAGGGGAGGTATTTACTTTGTTCCCTAGACCTCCATCAAGCTTAAAATTATACCCCCTTGAGTCCCTTTCAAGATAAATATGTACATTTTTCGGTAGAAAAATTTCCCGGCCGAAGGCCGGTTCCTCTTAAATTACAGGCTCGCTATCGCTCGCCAGGATAAAATCGACACCTGAATGGCACGAAAGGTCTTAATATGGGGTGAAAGTTCTTAAAATCGCTAAACTAATGGGGCAAAAGTTTTATAATATCAAAAGCAATGGGGCTAAACATGAGGGAGAAAGGGGTCAAGAAAAACATCCCTCAAGTGGAAATCTCCCCTTAACATTAATCATCAGTTACAAACCCCAATGTACTGTACCTGAATAAACTAATGAAAGCATATGGTCCTCCCGGGATTCGAACTCGGGACACCACACCCAGACCATAAGCATCTAAACCATTACACTAAATTACTGATGTCCTATCTATGTACAGTACACCTTTAACCCTTTGAGTACCAGCGACGTGTGTTATCTTTTATTTTAGCTATATTGAGACGAGTTTGACCAGTTTAAGAAGGATCTGTGGTGGTAAAAAGGGTTAAGTGAGATAGTTCGAAGCCTGTTAACCCCTTCAGACTCATATGACGCAGAGGTTGCCAGATTATCAATAAGAAATAGAGTTCTCTCACTCTTATAAATACCTCTCCAAAATTAGTGTTCTGCCCACAGCTAACTCAAAGACAACTGCAGAGGTTGAAGTAACTAAACTAAAGGCTTCTAAATACCCCTGATGGTAACAAAGGCTTTAAAGTATCCCAATAGGCTCAACACAGCTAACTCAAAGACAACTGCAGAGGTTGAAGTAACTAAACTAAAGGTTTCTAAATACCCCTGATGGTAACAAAGGCTTTAAAGTATCCCCAATAGGCTCAACACAGCTAACTCAAAGACAACTGCAGAGGTTGAAGTAACTAAACTAAAGGTTTCTAAATACCCCTGATGGTAACAAAGGCTTTAAAGTATCCCCAATAGGCTCAACACAGCTAACTCAAAGACAACTGCAGAGGTTGAAGTAACTAAACTAAAGGTTTCTAAATACCCCTGATGGTAACAAAGGCTTTAAAGTATCCCTAATAGGCTCAAAATTGCGTCATATGTCGGAGAGGGTTAATTGTTGGAGGTCCTTTTAAAACTTCATAAAATCGTCTAATAGTAGCCAGAATAAAGTAAAATGACGAAGCCGGTACAGAAGGGGTTAAGGGCAGATCTCCACTTGAGGGATTTTTTTCTTGACCCCTTTCTCCCTCATGTTTAGCCCCATTGCTTTTGATATTATAAAATGTTCGCCCCATTAGTTTAGCGATTTTAAGAACTTTCACCCAATATTAAGACCTTTCGTGCCATTCAGGTGTCGATTTTATCCTGGCGAGCGATAGCGAGCCTGTAATTTAAGAGGAACCGGCCTTCGGCCGGGACATTTTTCTACCGAAAAATGTACAAATTTATCTTGAAAGGGACTCAAGGGGGTATAATTTTAAGCTTGATGGACGTCTAGGGAACAAAGTAAATACCTCCCCTTAAGGGGGTAGGGTCTATTGTTTTGGCCTATATAGAGTTATATAGTTATGTATACAGTATATCATGTCCTCGCTAGACCACCTATTTGGAAGAGACACAAGGGAGGTCACACTATCTCCAGTGTTACTGCGGGGGGGGGAGGGGGGGGGGGGGGGGGGTAGAAATAATTATTATGGTTTCTACACCAACTAACTTCACATCTAAACATTAAGGGCAGGTTTTTAGTGCGTTTCCTAGACTTCCATCAAGCTTGAAATTACACCCCCTTGACCCCCTTTCAAGATAAATTTGTACATTTTTCGGTAGAAAAATGTCCCGGCCGAAGGCCGATTCCTCTTAAATTAAAGGCTCGCTATCGCTCGCCAGGAAAACATTGACACCTAAATTGGACGACAGGTCTTAAAAGTGACATAAATTGGGTGAAAGTTCTTAAAATCGCCAAACTAATGGGGCGAACGTCTTAAAATCTCAAAAGCAATGGGGCTAAACATGAGGGAGAAAGGGGTAAAGAAAAAAATTCCTCAAGTGGAAATCTCCCCTTAATTAATGAAATCAACAAATAACAAATAACAAATAAAATAACAAATAACAAATAACAAAATAACAAATAACAAATAACAAAATAACAAATAACAAAATAACAACATAACAAATAACAAATAACAAACAACAAATAACAAAATAACAAATAACAAAATAACAAATAACAAACAACAAATAACAAATAACAAATAACAAAATAACAAATAACAAATAACAAACAACAAATAACAAAATAACAAAATAACAAATAACAAAATAACAAATAACAAAATAACAAATAACAAATAACAAACAACAAATAACAAATAACAAATAACAAATAACAAAATAACATAACAAATAACAAATAACAAATAACAAACAACAAATAACAAAATAACAAATAACAAATAACAAATAACAAACAACAAATAACAAACAACAAATAACAAACAACAAATAACAAATAACAAACAACAAATAACAAAATAACAAATAACAAATAACAAATAACAAACAACAAATAACAAACAACAAATAACAAACAACAAATAACAAACATGAACCAGTTTTATTATGTGACTCACTGTAGTCTCCATGACCTTAAATCGGTGTCACACGAGCGAGTTTCCCCTCAACACTGGTCTGGCAGCTTATGAGGTAAACTTTTGGAATACCGTAGCTTTGTTAATGCACCTATCTTCTGTCTCGTTTCCGAAAAGATGTTGCCAGATAAATATTACTGATGGAAGGTTGAGGATAAAAGGTCTCGTGTGCTACCGACTTTAGTATAACAGCTGTGTTATATCTCAGGACCGTGGACCGTCATCACGTAACAAGGGACCGTAATGAGTGTTGCAATCTGATATACGTATTGTATCGTATTAATTAAGGGAATTGCCTTTCTTATAGTATTGGTATGTTAAATAGACTCGATATTATTTTCATGTAAATACAGTGTTATATAATGTTATACTGTATATAATATATATATATATATATATATATATATAGAGAGAGAGAGAGAGAGAGAGAGTACAAAGTACAAAGGAGTACAAAGGAAATCAAGCAACAACAGATCTAGTGACCCTTCTAGGTTGCTTGTCCTCCAAAACACTGAGGATCAAGTGTCCAAACAGTGGTTTAGAGTGGGTAAGGGAACATTGGAAAGGGAATTACTGCCCTGGAACTAATGTCCGTGGCAGGATTAGGAAGTTAGTAGAGGACAGATGGGTTAGTAACTGAGGGGGGGATAAAATAAAGTTATTCATTTACAAACGCAGTCAGTCGCGGGTTTGATGAGAGATATTTGTCTAGGCGGAGTTTAAATGAATCAACGGTGATGCAGTCTATAACGTTTCGGGGAAACCCATTCCACAAGTTGACAACTCGATTGAAGAAGAAATTCTTAGATTCGTGCGAGTTAAAAGATTTACCAATAATTTTGCAACCGTTTCCCCGCGTGTAATTAGATTGGTCGATAGTGAAGTACATACTACAGTTCATATTGTCGATGCCTTTGATGATTTTGAACACTTGAATTAAGTCACCTCTTAATCTGCGCTGGGTTAAAGGAAATAGATTTAATTCTCTAAGACGCTCTTCGTATGGTTTGTTCTTTAGGCTAGGTATCATTTTGGTAACTCTACGTTGAACTCGTTCTAGCTTGTTTATATCTTTTTGGTAATAAGGGCACCAGGATTGAACGCAGTATTCCAGAAGAGGGCGGACTAAGGAATTGTAAAGGGTTAGGATAACTTCTTTGGATTTATGCTCAAATGACCTGCCTATAAAGCCAATTATTTTGTTTGCCTTCTTAACAACTTCTGAACATTGTTGACTCGGTTTTAGGTTACTCGATATTGTTACTCCCAGATCGGTTTCTCTGTTTACATTCTTAAGCTGAGTGCCATTCATCGAATAGTTTGCTTTCTCATTTAGGTATCCGACATGTAGTACTTTACATTTATCCGCATTGAAACTCATTTGCCAAATTTGGGCCCAACATGACAATTTATCTAGATTGTGTTGCATATCGTCAACTTGTTCTTTTGAGAGTACGCTATTTGCAATTTTTGTATCGTCAGCAAATTTTGAGATTGTACAGGTGAGACCCTCATCTATGTCGTTGATGTAAATTAGAAAAAGAATTGGTCCTAGTACCGATCCCTGGGGTACCCCGCTACTTACATTGGTCCATTTAGATGCCTTACCGTTTATGACTACCCTTTGCTTTCTGTTGCTGAGCCAATTTCTATCCATTTCAACACACCGTCTTGTATTCCATGCGCTTTTAGTTTTAGCAGTAAACGTTTGTGGGGAACTTTGTCAAAGGCCTTTTGAAAATCAAGGTATATAATATCTACAGCTTTACTCTCATCGTAGAGGTTGAGGATATCGTGGAAGAAGTCTAAGAGGTTTGTTAAACAGGAACGTTTTTTACGAAAGCCGTGTTGAGTATCTTTAAGCATGTTATTTTCCTCTAAGTGATTTACGAGTCTGTCTCGTATGACCGTTTCTAGCATTTTACATACAACTGAGGTTAAGCTAATTGGACGATAGTTACTGGGTAGGGATTTGCTGCCTTTTTTTAATATCGGTGTTACGTTGGCTAGCTTCCACTGATCAGGCATAGTTCCAGACTGCAAGGATTTATTGAATAGTAATGTCAGTGGTTTGGAGAGCTCATCCTTAGCTTCCTTTAGAACTCTAGGCGAGATTGTATCAGGTCCTGGCGTTTTATTTACCTTGAGTTTATCTAAACAATTCAATACTTCTCTCTCTGTAACGGTGATATTGCTTAGAACATCTGAATTATCAATCTGAATCGGCGATGGTGTAGGGATATCACTGAGGTCTTCTGTTGTAAAAACTGATGCAAAGAAGGTATTGAGGGCATTACTCATTTGTACTTCGTCTTTGGTGTATTCTCCATTTTCATCGACTAACGGTCCAACATACTGTTGAAGTAACTACTTTTTTCTTTCTGATATAACTATAGAATTATTTCGGGTTTGTTTTACTTTGATTCGCAATATGTAACTCTAAGGTCTTTTTACTTTGCTTAATTAACTTTTTGGCTTTGCGTCGTAGCTCTACAATTTCACCCGTTCTTCGTCATTTTGTGAGGATTTTAATCTATCATTAGCAAATTTTTTAGCAAGCAGGCAGTTTGAAATATCTTTATTCCACCATTTGGGCTTATTATTATGGCCTGGACGCCGTATTTTCGATGGTATGCAGTCTTGCATTGCTTTTAGGTAAGTGGTTTCGAATAACTTCCAAGATGTATTTATGTCGTTATTGTTAATTAACCCTTCCTCCCCGGGCTGTCTTAGCTAATGACGGTCGCCCCTACCCGGGCGATATGGCCGAAAAACGTCTAGGCCTAGGCTACCGTATTTATGTTTATTTTCACTGCTAGAACTTTCCCACTCATCTATAATCGTAGTGCGGTTTTCAATCTGTATTTTGGCATTTAGTAGAGCTCTGTAAGTCAACTGGTTCAGTTGTGATGACGATTTCAGTGGAGCCAATATTGCAGAGATGTTGCCAATATGGGGGCATTTTAGACACTAATTTCGTCATGACGTCAGAACAATAACATTGAGGAGTCTCCTCCTTCTTGTTTTCGGAGGTGCGGTGACGAACGCTTGGGTTTGTTGACATAGGTCGTACGTACGGCGTTCGGACCAAGCTTAATTAGGCTATTAAGCTCATGCCTTAGATAAGGCATACCGGGTAGCGGCCCTTCTTTCGTGCTGTCCTTACCTAAGGCAGCCCGGGTAGGAAGGGTTAAAAAGCTCCAGTCAGTTTCTTTAAAGATAGCTCTAAGTTATGGAACATAAGAACATAAGAACATAAGAAAATGGGAGTCTGCAGAAAGCCGATTGGCCTAAGCAAGGCAGGTCCCTGTCCCACACAACCCCAATTCAATTACAAAGCCCAATTATAGGCTCAACACTCTAATACCCTGAGGATCATCTTACCAAACCGGTTAGAGATTAACGCAGGATTATGGGGGTCTGCAGAGCGCTGATTGGCCCAACCCGGCTGATCCCCCTTCACACCCAACCCTTCTCGTCCATATGCTTATCCAATTTTATCTTAAAGCTCCCTACAGTTTTAGATCCCACTATAGCACTTGGTAGTCCATTCCACCCATCTACAACTCTGTTAATCAAACCAATATTTGCCTATATCTTTCTGAAACGAAATTTATCTAATTTGAAACCATTGGTACGAGTTCTTTCGCTATCACTGAGCTTTAGTACATTTGTCATGTCCCCTTTGTTAATCCCACTAACCCACTTGAACACCTCTATCATATCCCCTCTAACTCTGCGTCTCTCTAACGAATGTAAACCTAATTTCTTCAACCTTTCTTCATACGAAAGATTTCTAATATTATGGATCATTTTTGTCATTCTACGCTGTACTCTCTCCAATGAATCTATGTCCATTCTGTAATAAGGACACCAAAATTGGACAGTATAATCCATATGGGGTCTCACTAATGACAAGTAAAGTTTTAAGATAACATCAGCAGTTCTGTTACTCACACTCCTAGAGATGAACCCGAGAATCCTGTTTGCCTTATTACGAACGCTTATACACTGTTTTCTAGGCTTCAAATCATTGCTAACAAACACACCTAGATCTTTCTCACAGTCTGAATTTTCTAATTCTAAATTAGCTAGTTTATATTTAACATTTGTTTGCATCTTCCCTATCTTTAATACCTTGCATTTGTCAATGTTAAACTTCATCTGCCAATTTACTGACCATTCATGTAAGGTATCTAAATCCCTTTGGAGGCACTCTATATCGCTATCTGAATCAATTGATCTCCCTATTTTAGTATCGTCTGCGAATTTACTTATCCTACTAGTTATACCTAAATCTAGGTAATTTATGTATATAAGAAACAACAGGGGACCTAATACCGATCCCTGGGGGACACCACTTTTGACTGCTCCCCATTCTGACTTGGTACCATTTATGCTGACTCTCTGCTTCCTACCAATTAGCCATGACCTAATCCATCCTAACAACGCCCCACCTATTCCATGTGCCTCAACCTTTCTCATCAATCTTTCATGAGGGACTCTGTCGAAAGCTTTACTGAAATCTAAATATATAATATCATATGACTTGTCATTATCTACTGCTTCATATACCTCTGAGAAAAAACTAAGCAAATTAGTAAGGCAAGACCGTCCCTGAGTGAATCCATGCTGAGAAGAATTGATTAAGTTAAATGTTTCTAAGTGGTTTCTCATTTTCCTAGCAATAATTGACTCTAGTAGCTTTCCTATGATTGAAGTGAGACTAATGGGACGGTAATTGGATGCTATTGATTTATCACCTTTTTTGAAGATCGGAACTACATTTGCAAGCTTCCAAGCTTCTGGAACTATACCTGTTTCTAATGACTTGTTAAATAGAAATGTTAATGGGTAACTTAACTCATCTCTGCATTCTTTTAATTCTCTAGCATATACCTCATCAGGACCAGGCGATTTATGAGGTTTCAGTCTGTCAATTTCCTTAAGCACATAATTTCTACTTATAGTAACCGTACTTAACCTATTATCTATACTATCGCTGTATACCTTACGGACTTCTGGAAACTGTGCCAAATTTTCATTAGTGAAAACGGAAAGAAATTGACTATTTAATGTACTGCACATTTCTAAATCATTTTCTGTCATTTCTTCTATCGAAGTTTTAAGGGGACCAATTACATCTCTAACCTTGGATTTATATAGTTGGTAAAAAGCTTTAGGATTATTTTTTGAGTCATTGGCAACCTTAATTTCATAATTTCTTTTTTCTTTACTAATATCCTTTTTTACCTGTCGTGATAGATTCTGATAGTAAGCAAGTAGGTGAATTTCGCCTTTTTTAATTTTTCTATATATTCCTCTCTTTTTTCCTAGAAGATCTAATAGTCTATTATTCATACATTTGGGTTGCTTCTGTGTTGATCTAAATTTTCTTTTGGGGATATATTTATTTTGCGCATTGAATACTGACTTGATAAAATTATCGTATGTATCTACCAAGTTTGACGTCTCTTCCTGACTTAAGATGACAGGTGCCTGAGAAAGGATACACTCATTTGGACACCTGGATCGACTTAATTTTTTGACCATAGGGTCCGCTAACAGGGCTTTTCTTAACCCACCATAATTGGCTTTTCTAAAGTCAGGTATTAATGTTGTATTCTCTCTGATATTACCTTTCCATTGTATATTAAAATACACAGAATTGTGATCACTATTTCCTAGGTGGTCCCCGATTTCTACGAAGCTATGTGCGAAACGTTGTCAATAAAGTGGTCCTCCTCATATGGTGTTTATATTAAATATATATTTCCTCAGATTATTCACATGTCTGAAGGATTTAATTTAATTTTAAATGAATGAATACATAATTAAGTACTTATTAAAAATTGTCACCTACATAAACAACTGCACAAAATTACATGGAATATTAAAATGAAATATTTCAATGCAGCCTTATTTTGCCCTGTCACGGGTCCGACCGTGACTGTGATTATATACTATAGGGTTAGGTATATTATATACTATAGGGTTAGGTATATTATATACTATAGGGTTAGGTATATTATATACTATAGGGTTAGGTATATTATATACTATTGGGTTAGGTATATTATATACTATAGGGTTAGGTATATTATATACTATAGGGTTAGGTATATTATATACTATAGGGTTAGGTATATTATATACTATAGGGTTAGGTATATTATATACTATAGGGTTAGGTATATTATATACTATAGGGTTAGGTATATTATATACTATAGGGTTAGGTATATTATATACTATAGGGTTAGGTATATTATATACTATAGGGTTAGGTATATTATATACTATAGGGTTAGGTATATTTTTCGAGCGCGGGAAAAATTGGGGAGGCGGGAACAGCTGTAGAGAAAGGGAGAGGTGAGGGGTGGAGGCACGGGCATAGGCCTGTGTACCGCTAGGCACCTCGCGTACATATGTGCGTGTGTGCGTTCTTGCTTGTGAGCGTGGGTAAGCCGCCGTTACGCGTACATGTGTGTGTGCGTTCATGTTGTAGGCGTGGTCATAGGGAGTGTCCAGTCTTTTCATTGGCACCATATTCAAAATGTGATGGGGAGGGGAAAACCGAGGTTATAAAGGGGGCAGGAATGCCCAGGACAGGTCTTATTCTTCCCCTGCCCGACCCCAACGAGATAGTCCAATTTTGTTGTGCCCGCGATGAATGGGTCGGCAGGGCTGCGAGGGCACCTCGTGCCCTAATTCAACCATAATCAGGTGAGTCCAATTCAGTTAGACAAGTGTCAACGTTGATTGAGATATCCAGAGTGATGTGTGGTGGTGAGAGTGATGTGTGGTGGTGTGCTTGTGTGCGTTGGCCAGTCACCAGGACTGTGCCAAGGTTGTGACGCCGACCGAATTAGCTTATGCTATGGCCGAGAATGGCAGGTGTAAGCATGACCCCACAGAGGGCTTGCTAAAGGCTAGGGATGCCCAGGGCGACATAGTTCTCCTGCGGCGATATCCCACTGGTTTAGCTATGCACGTGGCCAGGGGTGTGTGTGGATGACGTGTGCGGGTGTGGTGAGTGGCGCCGTAACGCTTAACCCCACAGAGGGTGAGGTTACCGCTAGAGGATAGTCGGTTGAAGGGCTTGTCGTACTGCCCTTTTTGAGACTCTTTAATTAGAGAACTCTCATTAGTCTAGCGAGTCACGTGTGTGGTGTGTCGGTGAGTGACGCCGTAGCTCTCAACCCCACAGAGGGTGAGGTTACTGTTAGAGGATGGTCGGCTTGACTCCCTAGGACTTGTCGTACTGCCCGTTTTGAGACCCTTTAATTAGGCAACTCTCATTAGTCTAGCGAGTCACGTGTGTGGTGTGTCGGTGAGTGACGCCGTAGCTCTCAACCCCACAGAGGGTGAGGTTACTGTTAGAGGATGGTCGGCTTGACTCCCTAGGACTTGTCGTACTGCCCGTTTTGAGACCCTTTAATTAGGCAACTCTCATTAGTCTAGCGAGTCACGTAACCGAGGTGAGGAGGTGAGAGAGAGAGAGAGAGTGATGAGTGTGATTGACGGGTACTGTGAGTGTGGGAAAATCTCGTACCTTATTCGATCATGCGGTCATTTGCTGGGCTAGACGATTTCAGTAACACAGTAGACTAAAGGGTTGGTTGATGTGAGATTTCGTGTGACAAGCAGTAATCAGTATAATGATTTGGGGTAATCTTAGGGGTAGTTATAATACTGGGTAATTATATTTAGGTAAGTGTATTAGATAAGTGGGTTAGATTGAGTGGTTGAGTGTGTGAATTAAATTGTCTCTTTGATTAATGCAATTTCAGTGTCGCTATTCAATAAAACCCTTTTTGCAGGAATGTTTGTTTCTTTAATTCTTACTAACTTTAAGAATATAATTATTATCAATATATACCTATCATTACAATAAATCCGTGTACTCTATTATCCCGCAAGCTGGGAACTGCAATTTTCTTTTCAAATATATTACTGCATCGAGACAGTATAGATATAAATGTATAGCATGTTCTGGGACTTTTGTTGCCATAATTTCACAAAGGGATATTTGTTTATTTTTGATCTAAAGTAACGACACTATCAATTATAGGTTTATTTCCTAGATAATGGGCAAGTGTTACAGTAACCTATTAGTCTTATGATCTATTACAATTGGCGATCTGGACAGGATTACTATTACAATTGGCACCGGGCATGATCTATTACAGTTCTGATTGGTCGTGCCTTCAGTGCAGTACTGTTGGATTTGTGCACCTAAAAAGACGAGAGAACACCTTTTCAGGGAATCCGAAGCCATATTTCTTTAAAAAAAATCAAGCATGCACTCGTTAAAGCATAGAGAACAATGACATAAATTAATTAACGTAACTAAAATAACGGGAAGAAAAGGGAAAGGAGCTGAGTTGGGGTGTAGAGAGAGAGAGAGAGAGACAATCAGTTCTACTGTAGGTGTAACCAATACCACGTTAGAACTGAACACTGGATCAGCACTTACTACCTATATTCCCTCCACTTGGCGACCATCTCAGGAAGTGATACTTTCTCCAGAGCCTCCATATAAAATGATTGCCTGAATTCTACTTAGACGAAAGCATCTTAGGGACAAGAACAGAGAAGAAACAATAGGAGTTTGTAAGGCACAAATCTGTCTATAGGTGCGAGAGCCAATCAGTTTTGTCTCCATTTTAGTGAGAAATTCTTCATTGTATTCCAGGAAATTAGAATGAATTCAATAAATTGTGTTTGTTTGTCCTAATGGTGAAAGTCATATGTTCTCACCTGATGTATTGAAAACTTCGTTTCAAAGAGAGGCACAGTAGTAAAATTATTATTTTGATATATTATTGGAAGAGAAAGATTACGAGATATTCATTTTGAAGGAACAAGGCCTAATTGCAGATGACAAAGAATCACTGTGGCCTATCAAGGATACTCATAATAATTAGCATACACTTTATTTGAAATGATACACCACTATGAAGCTAACCGAGAATCTCACATCACAGTATGTAGGCTAATGGTTTACACAACAGGATTATACCACTATGAAGCTAACCGAGAATCTCACATCACAGTATGTAGGCTAATGGTTTACACAACAGGATTATACCACTATGAAGCTAACCGAGAATCTCACATCACAGTATGTAGGCTAATGGTTTACACAACAGGATTATACCACTATGAAGCTAACCGAGAATCTCACATCACAGTATGTAGGCTAATGGTTTACCCAACAGGATTATACCACTATGAAGCTAACCGAGAATCTCACATCACAGTATGTAGGCTAATGGTTTACCCAACAGGATTATACCACTATGAAGCTAACCGAGAATCTCACATCACAGTATGTAGGCTAATGGTTTACACAACAGGATTATACCACTATGAAGCTAACCGAGAATCTCACATCACAGTATGTAGGCTAATGGTTTACACAACAGGATTATACCACTATGAAGCTAACCGAGAATCTCACATCACAGTATGTAGGCTAATGGTTTACACAACAGGATTATACCACTATGAAGCTAACCGAGAATCTCACATCACAGTATGTAGGCTAATGGTTTACCCAACAGGATTATACCACTATGAAGCTAACCGAGAATCTCACATCACAGTATGTAGGCTAATGGGTTACCCAACAGGATTATACCACTATGAAGCTAACCGAGAATCTCACATCACAGTATGTAGGCTAATGGTTTACACAACAGGATGATACCACTATGAAGCTAACCGAGAATCTCACATCACAGTATGTAGGCTAATGGTTTACACAACAGGATTATACCACTATGAAGCTAACCGAGAATCTCACATCACAGTATGTAGGCTAATGGTTTACCCAACAGGATTATACCACTATGAAGCTAACCGAGAATCTCACATCACAGTATGTAGGCTAATGGTTTACCCAACAGGATTATACCACTATGAAGCTAACTGAGAATCTCACATCACAGTATGTAGGCTAATGGTTTACACAACAGGATTATACCACTATGAAGCTAACCGAGAATCTCACATCACAGTATGTAGGCTAATGGTTTACACAACAGGATTATACCACTATGAAGCTAACCGAGAATCTCACATCACAGTATGTAGGCTAATGGTTTACCCAACAGGATTATACCACTATGAAGCTAACCGAGAATCTCACATCACAGTATGTAGGCTAATGGTTTACCCAACAGGATTATACCACTATGAAGCTAACCGAGAATCTCACATCACAGTATGTAGGCTAATGGTTTACCCAACAGGATTATACCACTATGAAGCTAACCGAGAATCTCACATCACAGTATGTAGGCTAATGGTTTACACAACAGGATTATACCACTATGAAGCTAACCGAGAATCTCACATCACAGTATGTAGGCTAATGGTTTACCCAACAGGATTATACCACTATGAAGCTAACCGAGAATCTCACATCACAGTATGTAGGCTAATGGTTTACACAACAGGATTATACCACTATGAAGCTAACCGAGAATCTCACATCACAGTATGTAGGCTAATGGTTTACACAACAGGATTATACCACTATGAAGCTAACCGAGAATCTCACATCACAGTATGTAGGCTAATGGTTTACACAACAGGATTATACCACTATGAAGCTAACCGAGAATCTCACATCACAGTATGTAGGCTAATGGTTTACACAACAGGATTATACCACAATGAAGCTAACCGAGAATCTCACATCACAGTATGTAGGCTAATGGTTTACCCAACAGGATTATACCACTATGAAGCTAACCGAGAATCTCACATCACAGTATGTAGGCTAATGGTTTACCCAACAGGATTATACCACTATGAAGCTAACCGAGAATCTCACATCACAGTATGTAGGCTAATGGTTTACACAACAGGATTATACCACTATGAAGCTAACCGAGAATCTCGCATCACAGTATGTAGGCTAATGGTTTACATAACAGGATTATACCACTATGAAGCTAACCGAGAATCTCACATCACAGTATGTAGGCTAATGGTTTACTCAACAGGATTATACCACTATGAAGCTAACCGAGAATCTCACATCACAGTATGTAGGCTAATGGTTTACACAACAGGATTATACCACTATGAAGCTAACCGAGAATCTCACATCACAGTATGTAGGCTAATGGTTTACACAACAGGATTATACCACTATAAAGCTAACCGAGAATCTCACATCACAGTATGTAGGCTAATGGTTTACACAACAGGATTATACCACTATGAAGCTAACCGAGAATCTCACATCACAGTATGTAGGCTAATGGTTTACCCAACAGGATTATACCACTATGAAGCTAACCGAGAATCTCACATCACAGTATGTAGGCTAATGGTTTACCCAACAGGATTATACCACTATGAAGCTAACCGAGAATCTCACATCACAGTATGTAGGCTAATGGTTTACACAACAGGATTATACCACTATGAAGCTAACCGAGAATCTCACATCACAGTATGTAGGCTAATGGTTTACCCAACAGGATTATACCACTATGAAGCTAACCGAGAATCTCACATCACAGTATGTAGGCTAATGGTTTACACAACAGGATTATACCACTATGAAGCTAACCGAGAATCTCACATCACAGTATGTAGGCTAATGGTTTACCCAACAGGATTATACCACTATGAAGCTAACCAAGAATCTCACATCACAGTATGTAGGCTAATGGTTTACCCAACAGGATTATACCACTATGAAGCTAACCGAGAATCTCACATCACAGTATGTAGGCTAATGGTTTACACAACAGGATTATACCACTATGATGCTAACCGAGAATCTCACATCACAGTATGTAGGCTAATGGTTTACCCAACAGGATTATACCACTATGAAGCTAACCGAGAATCTCACATCACAGTATGTAGGCTAATGGTTTACCCAACAGGATTATACCACTATGAAGCTAACCGAGAATCTCACATCACAGTATGTAGGCTAATGGTTTACCCACAGGATTATACCACTATGAAGCTAACCGAGAATCTCACATCACAGTATGTAGGCTAATGGTTTACCCAACAGGATTATACCACTATGAAGCTAACCGAGAATCTCACATCACAGTATGTAGGCTAATGGTTTACACAACAGGATTATACCACTATGAAGCTAACCGAGAATCTCACATCACAGTATGTAGGCTAATGGTTTACCCAACAGGATTATACCACTGTGAAGCTAACCGAGAATCTCACATCACAGTATGTAGGCTAATGGTTTACCCAACAGGATTATACCACTATGAAGCTAACCGAGAATCTCACATCACAGTATGTAGGCTAATGGTTTACCCAACAGGATTATACCACTATGAAGCTAACCGAGAATCTCGCATCACAGTATGTAGGCTAATGGTTTACCCAACAGGATTATACCACTATGAAGCTAACCGAGAATCTCGCATCACAGTATGTAGGCTAATGGTTTACCCAACAGGATTATACCACTATGAAGCTAACCAAGAATCTCACATCACAGTATGTAGGCTAATGGTTTACACAACAGGATTATACCACTATGAAGCTAACCGAGAATCTCACATCACAGTATGTAGGCTAATGGTTTACCCAACAGGATTATACCACTATGAAGCTAACCGAGAATCTCACATCACAGTATGTAGGCTAATGGTTTACCCAACAGGATTATACCACTATGAAGCTAACCGAGAATCTCACATCACAGTATGTAGGCTAATGGTTTACACAACAGGATTATACCACTATGAAGCTAACCGAGAATCTCACATCACAGTATGTAGGCTAATGGTTTACCCAACAGGATTATACCACTATGAAGCTAACCGAGAATCTCACATCACAGTATGTAGGCTAATGGTTTACCCAACAGGATTATACCACTATGAAGCTAACCGAGAATCTCACATCACAGTATGTAGGCTAATGGTTTACCCAACAGGATTATACCACTATGAAGCTAACCGAGAATCTCACATCACAGTATGTAGGCTAATGGTTTACACAACAGGATTATACCACTATGAAGCTAACCGAGAATCCCACATCACAGTATGTAGGCTAATGGTTTACCCAACAGGATTATACCACTATGAAGCTAACCGAGAATCTCACATCACAGTATGTAGGCTAATGGTTTACCCAACAGGATTATACCACTATGAAGCTAACCGAGAATCTCACATCACAGTATGTAGGCTAATGGTTTACCCAACAGGATTATACCACCATGAAGCTAACCGAGAATCTCACATCACAGTATGTAGGCTAATGGTTTACCCAACAGGATTATACCACTATGAAGCTAACCGAGAATCTCACATCACAGTATGTAGGCTAATGGTTTACCCAACAGGATTATACCACTATGAAGCTAACCGAGAATCTCACATCACAGTATGTAGGCTAATGGTTTACCCAACAGGATTATACCACTATGAAGCTAACCGAGAATCTCACATCACAGTATGTAGGCTAATGGTTTACCCAACAGGATTATACCACTATGAAGCTAACCGAGAATCTCACATCACAGTATGTAGGCTAATGGTTTACCCAACAGGATTATACCACTATGAAGCTAACCGAGAATCTCACATCACAGTATGTAGGCTAATGGTTTACCCAACAGGATTATACCACTATGAAGCTAACCGAGAATCTCGCATCACAGTATGTAGGCTAATGGTTTACCCAACAGGATTATACCACTATGAAGCTAACCGAGAATCTCGCATCACAGTATGTAGGCTAATGGTTTACCCAACAGGATTATACCACTATGAAGCTAACCAAGAATCTCACATCACAGTATGTAGGCTAATGGTTTACACAACAGGATTATACCACTATGAAGCTAACCGAGAATCTCACATCACAGTATGTAGGCTAATGGTTTACCCAACAGGATTATACCACTCTGAAGCTAACCGAGAATCTCACATCACAGTATGTAGGCTAATGGTTTACCCAACAGGATTATACCACTATGAAGCTAACCGAGAATCTCACATCACAGTATGTAGGCTAATGGTTTACACAACAGGATTATACCACTATGAAGCTAACCGAGAATCTCACATCACAGTATGTAGGCTAATGGTTTACACAACAGGATTATACCACTATGAAGCTAACCGAGAATCTCACATCACAGTATGTAGGCTAATGGTTTACCCAACAGGATTATACCACTATGAAGCTAACCGAGAATCTCACATCACAGTATGTAGGCTAATGGTTTACACAACAGGATTTCTGAAGAAGATACCAAAAGAAACGAAACTGTCGTGTCGTTACAATAAAACAGTCCGTCATTTCGGTATAGTTTCTCCATAACCCAAGAGGTATATCCTAAGCTAAGAGTTGTGATGAAGTTAGAAAAGTTACCAGCAACATATATTTTACCTGAACACAACCGTCAAATGGCTATAATAAAACAAAAAATACAAATGCTATATACTTTTGCTGACCATTCAAGACAGCTAAATTGACAAATCAATCAAGTTCCCATAACAAAAGTATTTCCTAGTGTCACAGACGAGAATAGAAGCTGTCGTTTGTAGAACAAGCAGATGTGGGTCACAGACCGGAGATACACTAGAATACAAAAGCATATCTGCAACATTGAAGACAAATTGCAAAGGCTCGAAATGAAAATACACTATAGTTCATTCATTATAGGTAGGTCAAAAGTGTTCACCTCTAACCTCTATATATCATATACAACTAGATATATCAAGCTAATATTTATACTATTACTATTGAAACTTCTAGCCCATTTGCTCTAACAAAATATATATAGTTACAGAGGTTAGGGGTCACAATTTCTGGCCTACTTATAATGATTGGACTATAGTGGATTTGGTCAATATTTAAGAGACGCAACAATATACAGTAGGTAACAAATTTCTAATATCAGTTTTGGGTTCCTATCATCATAATTATGCTTCATTGCTATATATTTTTTACCCTCGGGAAAAGAAAAACAAATCTTGGGATTTTTCACTTTTTGTTCTTGGGTTGTTGTTTTTTTTTTTCATTAACCTAACCTAACCTAATAACCCCAAAATACATTTAGGTTAGGTTAATAAAAAAAAAATCATAAGAATAAAATGAAAAATCCCATGATTTGTTTTCTTTTCCCGGGGATAAAAAGTATATAGCAATGAAGCATATGATAGGACCCCAAAACTATCATTAGAAATGTGTTACCTATATTGTTGCATCTCGTAAATATTGACCGTGGATTTAATTTCCCTTCTACCTTGTGCATTTTACTTCTACATTAATTTATATTTCATAATACTTGCATGTTGATCCAGTACTCAATGACTAGTGTTCTTTACCTTTCCATTTGCATCCGTAGCTTTCTAAAGGTAATTGTCAAATAAACACCGACCATTTTCCTTGGTTTCCGATAATTTACTTGGTCATGGAAATATTAAGTGCTTATTTGCATATTGTTATTCATATTGTCTCATATAAAATGCAATCTCTATGTTTTCTGTTTCTAATAATAGCTTCCACTGGACACTGTTCAAGAAGTAGAGAAAATCATGCATCTTATGAGAGAAGGTAGCTGACTACACTGGAATCATTACTCATGGAAATCAAGGAACTCATAATAGCCCATAAAGGAGGAAAATGAATTATATGTAAAATTGTGAAGAACATCAACTTTAAGTACAATAAGCACAGTAGCAGTAGAACTATTTTAATGAAGAGAGCTGATATCATTGATGCACTGAACAATTACAGTACTTGCGAGAGATGAAGATAAACAGGAGAAGCGCAAATCCAAGACCAGAAAGTTTGTTAAACGAGACATGGGTGAACCAAAACACTAATGTTGGGAAATGCTGGACCAATTATCTATGTAATCTATTTTCAGACCTGGGTGAACTGAGTTTTGGGCAAAATAACCGGTTCACACTAACTAATTTGTGCTCTTTATCTCTCTCTAACTATCTTCTCTAGTCTATTTTATATAGTATATATTAAATAGATACCATATATAATCGGGAAAATGATCAATAAGTAAAGGTTTATTAATATTGACTGTGGCGTATATACACATACAGTAGGTTTCATTTCGTTGTGGATATAAACAAACTCTAATAGCTACCCCACAAGGAACTAAGAGGTCTGATCAAATATATACTATATTTTAAGCATCAGTGTCACAGTATTATAATTTGTAAGCTAGCAATCTCTTCCTTTGAGTGTTAACAATCATAATACAGTACAATTTATTTACATATCACCATATGACATTATGTTATGTAATTTATTTACATATGACCATATGACATTATGTTATGTAATTTATTAATGTGATTTAATTCTTTATCACAAATTAGCACTAAGTTATTTTACCTTCGTTAGATATAGGGTTGATAGCACCCTCCTAATATTTCTCAAATACGCGGGTAAGTGTGGTTAAAAATACGGAGATTACCTCTGTATTATGAGCAAAATTGAGGAGGGTACTGCTAACACAATAAGCGAACGAACATAAATTATAAGAGTGCGAATCTGTGATAACGGATTAAATCCCATTTCATTTCAGAAAGATCACTATTTGGTTCTGCATTTTCGTTTATGAAGGTTTAGATCATCATGTGCTGTATAATAATATGGCCGTGTAACCTAGCTTTATCTAAACTCTTCGCTCTAACTTTTGCTAGAAACTCCACCTTGGATGATGCCGGTGCTATTCCTCCCGCTCCACCCTCCTCTCTCTTACTTATGCCTAATATCCTAATCTCTTCTAAAGTTGTACTTTCTACCCTCTCTGGGCTTAACACTAAGAAGGCGTGTTCCTCCTGTTCTCAAAAACTGTGCTTCCGTGCTGGCTCCCTGCCTAGGCAAACTCTTTCGTCTCTGTCTATCCTCTAATGTCTTCCCTTCATGCTGGAAGTCTGCTCACATTCAACCTGTCCCAAAGAAGGGTGACCGCTCTCAACCCTCCAACTATCGTCCAATTGCTCTCATCTCTTGTCTTTCTAAAGTTTTTGAAACTATACTTGCTTCCAAATTTCTTAAGCATTTCTCTTCTCATAATCTGCTCTCAGATCGCCAGTATGGCTTCCTTAAGGGTCTCTCTACTGGTGATCTTCTTTCATATCTTACTAACTCTTGGTCATCCTCCTTTCGGGATTCGGTGAGACTTTTTCTATTCCACTAGACATATCGAAAGCCTTCGATAGAATCTGGCACAAATCTTTAATTTCTAAACTACCCTCCTTCGGTTTCTATCCCTCCATCTGTGCCTTTGTCTCTAATTTCCTTTCCGGCCGTTCCATAGTCGCCGTTGTGGACGGCCATCGTTCACTTCCTCACCCTATAAACTCCGGTGTTCCTCAGGGCTCTGTCCTATCTCCTATTCTCTTTCTAATTTTTATAAATGATCTTCTCAACTGTACCTCAATTCCCATCCATTCATACGCAGACGACTCAACCTAACACTACTCCATTAGTTTTTCAGAACGCCCCAGCCAGCAATCCCTCAACGACAAACGTAATGAAGCCATAGAACTCTTAAATTCTGATCTAAATACTATCTCCAATTGGGGCAGAGAAAACCTTGTTACCTTTAATGCTTCCAAAACCCAATTTCTCCATCTATCTACCCGTCCGGAACTCCCAGCGGACTATCCCTTATTCTTCAACAATACAAAAATCAATCCTTCATCTTCTCTCAATATTCTTGGTGTCTCTTTTTCTTTTGCTCTCATTTGAAAGGACCATATTACCAGTCTTGCTAAGGCAGCCTCCCAGAAGCTGGGTGTGCTCAACTGCCTTAGGGGGTTCTTTACCCCTGCACAGCTTCTTGCTCTATACAGGGGCATAGTGCGTCCTTGTATTGAGTATTGTTCACATGTGTGGGGAGGTTCCTCTCACACCGCTCTCCTAGACAAAGTTGAAAGGAAGGCCTTTCGTATCATTAACTCCCATCTACTCACCAACTCTCTGCAATCTCTCTCTCTCCGCCGCAATGTTGCATCTCTCTCGCTATTCTATCGCTACTATAATAATCAGTGTTCCTCAGAGCTTTCCCAGTGTATACCACCTCCTTTACGTAGGGCACGTGGTACCCATCTTGCTACTCAATCCCACCCCTACTCTGTGCAACTCTCCAACCCAAGAGTGAAACGTTGCTCTCAAACTTTCTTCTACTCAACAGCTGAGCTCTGGAACTCTCCCAGAATCAGTCTTTCCCTCTTCCTATGACTTAAATTGCTTCAAACTCCGTGTGTCCAGGCATTTTGGCTCGAACGTCCCTTGATTTTGGCCCAGTCACTCTTTCAACTATGGGGGAGGCACTCGCTATAGGCAGTTCTGCCTTTTGCCTCCCTTAATCACATAGAAAAAAAAAATCTATCCTACTTTTGGTTGATTTGGCACTGGTTGAGATCTATTACATGAAATGGTCTATTGGTTGAGTTGTCCAGTCACTGGTGTGGCTAACCGTTTTCCGAGATATTTCTGAATCCCACCATTATAAGGGTAAGCTAACGAAATTATATCAAGAAAATTATCAAATATACGCTCTGCTCTACGACATAACTGCCACCATCATAGTTTCGAAGCTATCACGGAATTAATGGAATCTTCTTATTAGTTCTTTACCTATTACCATTACTTGCATTGTGGAGGTTAGTATTATGTTGTTGGAGAGTTCATAATTGACTAGAATGTGTGCCCTTGACTGTACCCTGTTATGAAGTGTCCAGCTGAACAGTACACTGTAACAGAAATCGTGGCCTTAAGGTTTCGAATCTATCCCCATCTGAATTGAAAACTCTCATAAATTAAACTAAATCTTCACAGTAAGAAGGTTTGTTTGTGCTGTGAGAAGGTTCATATTGAGTCAGTATTTACGTTATTGAGCAAACAATAGCCATAATACATAAGACACTTTTTCGGTATCGCTTTAAAGGATCAAATATTCATATGGCTTCTGAGTGCAAATTCAAGAACAATAATGATGACAATTTCTGACTCCTCGAACTGCAAACACACAGACAACGCACTTCCCACAAGTAAATAAAATGAGCTCATACACTTGCTTCAAAGAATCGGCGGAAATGTTGAAATGTTGTTCCCTCTTCCATTTTTCTAATAATTTCGTTCATCAATACTCTCCAAAAAAGCATATACAGTAGTAACAATCATTATGGGCCTTACGCCATATTGGTACCACAGGTGTCATTAGTCTGGCTTTACACTCACACACTTCATATTCATAACAAACATTAGACATTACTAGTAAAGGAAATATAGTTTAGTGAGCCTAAATTCTTCATGAACTGAAATATAAAATCAGCCTGTGGTTAAATATTAACGGCAACAAAATGGAACCCACATAAATATTACGGTCATTCTCCTATTATAGGATCTCTAAGCCCTAAGCGACTCCACCGCCATCTGTTGAGTGAATGCTGTTCTAATATTGCCAGGACAGGAATAGTCTTGGACTGTTTACAGTTTCATGTCTTAGTTGTGTAATACAGTATCTGGGGAAGTGGCGGCGGTGGTGAGCCTCAGTCATGCTGTTGCTAGCCGGCCCTGGAGGTGGAGTTTAGCAAGATATATGAAGTTATGGGATTTGGGTTTTTATATTTGTGTAACGGTACTTTATAATATGGATTAACTTGCCATTTTTAGGGGTTTACATAGATATTTTTTATGGGGCGAATGTAGGGAGTGAAAGTTGACTGTAATTATAACTAACTTTGTATCGGTTACCATAGAGGCATTGTACGTAAGCTTCGATAACTGCTTGTTAACACCTTAAGAGCGGTGGAGGAGTATATTTGATGTGCCGCCCAGCGGGGGGTTTTACCGTAAACGAGCTTGTTCCGTTCTCGTTTTCATGCATAAACAAGAGTCAGAGCATAATACAAGTATGCATCCCCGAAAGGGCGTTAATTCAGCTTTCCAATGACACCAGAACCATCCTTCTATGATCACTGGTTGTCTTGCAACCAGTGGCGGATCCAGGGGGGGGGGGGGGGGGGGCGCCGCCCCACCCTTAGTGACCAAAATTGTGCCCTTACATCCGATATATACTGCATTTTATCTGAAATACAATACATATAAAGAATATTGTGTGAATTATGGCGCCCCTCATGTATATCAGCCCCCCCCTTAAGCCTGAGCTGGATCCGCCACTGCTTGCAACGATCGTGCAACCGAAGGGCAAAATCGGTAAAATACGGTCATTTTCTTACATTATTACGTGTGAAACGAGTGAGAGAGGGTGTAGTACAAAGGAGTACAGCTCAGTAGCTCCACGGCCACTGTGGTGAGCGGTCATGAGGTAACCTACGCTCCGCCCACTGCTCCGCTCTCTCTCAGAGCACATTACGTGCTAAAAATTGCACTCGACAATAGCCGGGCCCCGCCACATAGGCCACATTTATTTCACTCGACAATAGCCGGGCACCGCCAGTAAAGGGTTAATGTAATATTTGGAGAAACGGCTAACGTACCGGGTATTATTTTAAGGCCTCGGTGTGTATAGCTGATAATAACAAACATGCACAGTGGTCTGTGTTTTACGGTTAATGAAGGCTAAACTTTGGGATATCTGGATAGTTATGCAATTAATCCTAGAAACTCCCAATCAAAATGTATACTATAGAAAACCCTGCATAGTTGCACAACCTAATGATTATAGGCCTATATGTATTAATATAAAGATAAGTTACAATTCCTGAATATTACTAAGGGTTATATTAAAACTTTAATATTTATACTGGAACTTAACCCTCTCCGACATATGACGCGATTTTGGAGCCTATTGGGGATACTTTAAAGCCTTTGTTACCATCGGGAGTATTTAGAAACTTTGGTATTTATCAAGCAAACCGGCCACGAATTTAGTATAACTCCATTTATTTGTCACCAATTATTTTGACATATTTGAAGACAGAAATGGAATTTATATGCTCTAAGCATCATATTAAAATTAGTTTCAACCCTCGGCAAAACTTAATAAAAATATATGGTACTAAAATGGAATTTTTTCGTAACATGGTTGTCAATCCCTTCCTATAGACGGTACCGATTCGTACACACGCCATTTAGAACAAACATTCCCTATAATAATAATAATAATATTTATTCAGTTAGCAATTTACAGAGTTGGTACCACATAGTATGTTACAAATATGACATGTACCAGCTTTGCATAATTCCAACTAAGGATAGCCCAATAAGGCCGTTAGGCGTATTTCCATTGGGGTCCTTGTGGGATTAGGTTAGCTGGGGAAAAGGGGAGGATAAAAGAAATAGATACTTTAGAGAAAGTATTTCTAGGGGGTTATTTTAAAATACCTTACATCCTATGGTAAATATCAGTAATCCGTAATCAGTAATCATTTCAGTTTGGTTTGCCTATCTCTTGTCGTATTTAGTAGTAGACATAAGCTTGGTGCTCCCTTCTCGCAGCTGTCCGGTTCAGGTGTTCCTTCAGGCTACGTCTGAAGGAATACAGTGTTCTCTTTTCACGGACTGATTGGGGTAGGTCGTTCCAGTCTTTGATGGCAGATACCTGTGTATATATATATATATATATATATATATATATATATATATATATATTAGTGTGTAAGATAAATTTGGTGCAAATTCTATAATTTTGAAGTTACAATACGATAATTCTGCATTTAGAATATGGCAACACTGCGTCCGCCGCCGCATTCATGTTATTGTTGTGAACCTCTCGGCCCTCCCACTGCCACTCGGTGGCGGTGTAGGGTATGTCTCATAAATCCCATAATACTGTGTCTTTTGCACTGTTACCCATTCAGCGGGGGTGTGGGGGCGGCAGCCCCCACCCATAATACTAGGATAGGTTAGGTAAGGTTGTTAGGTTAGGCTAATGTGCTTTTAACCCCTCATTTCCCTGAACTTCATAGCCCTCCCCACTATCGGGCGGCGTGTCTTAAGATCGTTGTATAATAGGGAAAACGGTTTCTCCGAGGTTTGTAATTATTTACAAACACTATATATTGATGAAAACTAAGAGGTAATAATAAAACAATCCATGGGAAAATTGGTGACAGAAAAATTGAGTTTTTCCACGAATTTTCCTGGAAAATTGGATGTCACCCATCGAATGAACATAACCTATAGTTCATATTAATATATGTTTCAACCGTCGGTAAAACCTATTTAAAAAGCGGTAACAACATGTCTTCTTACCTTTAAAATGTTGTCAAGACTCTCCTATAGACGGCGCGTTTTTTTTTAGGCCATTTTTATGTGGCCTCGGGAGTATTTCGTGATTTTTTTTGTTTTGGTTCTAGCTAGTTTTCATCATTATACAGTGGTTGTCATTAATTAGAATCTCCGGAAAAACCGATTTCAATTACTGTGAAAAAGTTAATATTTACCTCCTGTTATCCACAGCCAAAGCTGAAGATTGCGGAGTAAATACCGTAGACTTCATTCAAGTTCTTTTGGCGACCGTCAATCTTTTATTAATTAAATACCAAACCAGCGGGGCTGTGGGGGCAGCAGCCCCCACCTAATATACTAGGTTAGGTTAGGCAAGGTTGTTATGTTAGGCTAATATTACCCCTTATTTTCGTCTTTTACCCCTCAATTTCCCTGTACTTCATAGCCCTCCCCACTATCGTGGCCGTATCTTAAGATTGTTGGATAATGGGGAAAACGTTTTTTCCGGAGATTCTAATTAATGACAGCCACTGTATAATGATGAAAACTAGCTAAAACCAAAACAAAAAAATCACTAAATAAAAGTTGGCCAGTTTCCTTGATATTTTCCGAAATTTTAGTTTAGTTACTTCAACCTCTGCAGTTCTCTTTGAGTTAGCTGTGGGCAGAAAACTAATTTTGGAGAGGTAATTATAAGAGTGAGAGAACAATATTTATTATTGCTAATCTGGCAACCTCTGCATCATATGTGCGTGAAAGGGTTAAGCTGGTTGCGAAATTTTAAAATTATCAAGCGCCTCCATTTATTTTTTCTTGTTTCCAGTTAGCCTCTGGGGCCGGTGATGCCTCTACAGTCCAGCTACCACTACCACGCTGGGTTCATCATTGAGTCCGACCCACACTAGTCTTCTCTTCACCCAAGGTAACCACTTGATGCGTTTGTTTTATTTATTATACTTCCGTAGAGACTGAAGTTTGTTCCGTACTTCCTTAAATTTGGATTGGCAAGGCAATGCCTAAAAACTTGCATATCGTAATTGAGTATAGCCTAGGTTAGGTAAACCTGACTTTTTTTGGACCGACAGCGATTTCAGTAAGTCTTATTTTGTTTATTTTTAATATTTCTGTTATGCCCTGTTTTTCTACAGGTTTAACTTGGGTAATGCGAGTTCTAAATGACTGGGTATATAAGGCTGCATGCACAATACAAGGTATGAGGAATAGAGAACACAAAATAAACACACGGTATAATAATAATAATAATAATAGTTCTTAAAGCTAGCGCATGCTAAGCTAGCTAAGGATAGCTCAATAAGGCCGATTAGGCGTATTTCCATTGGGGTCCTGTACTACTACCCCATCCCTTTGCTCATGAGGGATGGTAACGACTCGGTGCTTGTGAAAAATCTTTAATGCGCCGAGCGTGGGCGCGAACCCGGGCCTTCTGGGTGGAAGTCCGAGACGCTAGTCACTACACCAAGCGAGCCGCTAAACACGACACAAGTTCACGTTTATTTAAGTAAGTAAATAAAGAGCATGGAAAGATAGTAATTCTCGCACAAACAAATAATAGAAGGGAACTGCTAGCATTAGCGGATCTGGATGGAGCCTAGTCTCCCACTTCCAACGTTCAGGTATACTCTTCTGATCACGGGTTTAATTAGCAAGTTTTATTTTACTGGAAGACCTCAATATATTCATGTAATTCAATTTCACTGATTTGATCTCTTACTGGCTGGTCGCGTGCCCAAGTAGCAGCTCACAGTTAGGATTAGACACGCGTATATTGTAGAACACAGAATCTCTAGTAACCTCATGGGGGTACTGATCTAAGTTTTATATTCTTATGGCAGAAATACGTAGAACACAAATCAGTGGGCGAACGTTAGATATCACTAGAGTTTTAATATCTGAATAAGGTAATTACGAGAGTCAATGTCGCCTGTTAATTAATGAGCACGGATACGCTTAGTACGTCCCAAATGGAATGGTTAAATATGAGTTACACTGGGCAAGGTTTTAGCCACTTTATAGAAAGTTAATAAGTGAGTGTCAAACTAGTACTATAACACTTAGTACTAGCAACATGAATCTTGAATAGTATTTGTAGATCTGGTCCTGGTTATCTTGCTTCCGGTGATGTTGGGGGCTAACGACTGGTTCCTCGGCCGTCCAGGTGGTCCAAAATGTAGGAAGTTCTCAAGTCGGATCTCTTGACGATCGTTGCTGGCTACACACTTATATACCCACGAATTTGTGTGAAGGTTATAAGGTGCACGTTAGGACTTGTACATGGACAGATGCTTCTATTAGTCTTCTCTGCCACGGAGTCTGCCGGATCTGGAATCTCTCAACTCCGGAACAACACAAGGGCAGAGCTAGAGGTTAACTGCAGGGTAGTGACCACTGGTTGGTGTCTAGCTTTCAACTGATTTGACTGGGGGCGGGAGCTAGGTTTATAGGCTCGGTTCTGGACCCTGTAGACAGTAGGGATCTCGAGTCTTATGGACTTATTTGAGCTCTCAATAGATATGGGGACTAGGTAAGATGGTGATCACTGTTGTGGCACATGGCTATAGGAAGCCTTCACATTTTAATATAACTGAGCCTTAGTAATAGGTACTATTTTGGCTATACTGGAAGTATTTAGGGGAGAGAGACTGGATCTACTTTGCGAGGAGGATGGGGACAGCTGTGATAGGAGCGTCTCTCTTAGATTGTTCAATCTTCATTCTATGGTATAGCTGAGGTGCTAATTTAGTGATCAGAGTATGCAAGAAAGGTAAATGGTTTATTGGGAGTTAATAGAGGTTAGTAAAGGTGTTAGTCATGTATGGTTAGTTCATTGATAGGAAGAATTCCTGTGCTACCTGGCAATGACTCAGAAGTCAAAACAGGGGCCAGGTATACCTCCGCGGGGGTGGGGGTCTCCCTCCTCGGGTGGGCAAAAAGGGGGAGCTGGGCGCCCTCTCTCTGTGATAGTCGTCCGGCGGCTGTGGCTAGGGGCTTGCCATATCACCAGTGTTTGTAATAACCCTCTGTGTATGAGACAGATGTGGGTGTCCTTAATACCAAAACCGAAGGTGCCTTGGCTAGCTGGTTTTACTCTGCTGGTTGTTAATTGTAGGGTTTGCTGGATGTGGTGGAGACTGGGTTGCTAACTCTGCCACATTTATCTGGAAGTATGGCAATAGAAGTTAGTTACTGGCGAGGCGGCTAGCCTCGCACCGACGACCATTGGGTGCAGGGTTGTGAATGGGTTGTAAGAGAATAGATGGCATGCAAGGGGCTAGTAAAGTTCTAATGTTGTTCTGGCCTACTAAGTGAAGGTAGGCTGGATAGGAGTATATATATAAAAGGTTGGAGAGCGTTAGCAACGGACAATTCAAGGATCTTCAAGAGGTATGAGAGAGAGGCTAGGTCGGACAAGAGTAGAGAAGCGCGGGGTCTTATAATGAGAGGGGAGGAGTTCAGGGGGCTATAGGGGAATTTGACCCTAAGGTCTCTGGGTGTGGGGGTGGCATTAGGCTGCAGTTGATATTGGAGTTTGAAAAGGCAGTGGAAGTACGTTAGCCAAATGCTACCGGGGAATGCAACTATGGGGTGGTATATGAGTCTGGAAAAGATAGAATTATGTGTTCAGTCCGAGGGGTTATGGATACTATTAGTTGGCCCTGGGAACTGAGTTTTCTATGAAATATCTATACCAAACAAAAGCGGCAGTTCGTAGGGGTACTTAGTTATTGTTTCGAGGTACTTATGACAGATACTGGTAACAAGGTTATCTATACAATCTCTGGTTGGGGTAAGAGGTGTATGACACGAAGCAAATTGGCGTAGTGTGGACTGTGGATACGAAGGAGGCAAGTGGAAGACGTATGACAATTGTGGAAAAGTAAATAGAAAAAGGTGAACACAATGGCGGATAAAGATACTTAACCTAAGGATTGAATACATAGATTTATGGGGCGATGGGTCTTCAGAAAGCTTAGTCTGGCAAGACAAGATGTTAGGGAATATTAATATTAATACTTAAACTAAGGATTGCATACATCGATGAACGACGACATTATAGTCGTCGTCCTAATAAGGTGATGAAACCTGGTTGATCTGTACTTGGCACAATACGACACAAGGACAGTGCCGCTATGTCGTATCAATACTGGTGGCAGTTAATATTATAGAGACACTTAGTTACTAGAGGAACAATGCAAGGGGGCGACTGAGCACGGGTTACATATATCTATACTCGTCATGGGAAATGATATACAAGGTCTAGGGACAGGCGTGGGTGTTTTAACTTCTAAGATATATAACATCTACTTCTCGGATGTAAGAACATACATAGATATAATTATGGCTGTCTGATGTGTTGACATTGGCTCAACGTCGGGACAGGGCATGGGTGTTTTTAATATGAATGTATATTCCTGTTCATCATCTTTGTAGTTAGGAGTGTAG
>JBAKBP010008557.1:0-90395 GCA_037953745.1 Lithodes maja | reverse complement strand
ATATATATATTTAACCCTTAAATTTAACCCTACTCCTGAACATCACCAAGACCCCAACTCAAAGACTCATAACCTCTTTTACTGTAACCAGATGACACCCGCATACAAAACAGATGAAAGTTCTGCGAGACATGATAACACGAAATGTATCTTGTAACAATCCACACGATAGCATAAATCTAATAATATATTATAAGAACAAGAACGTCAGTAACCTTCTCATGAAAAATAACTTAACACGAAACCAAAACAACCTCCAGCATACCAATATGGTTTATGAATTCTCTTGCCCGAACGAAGGTTGTAAACTTCGAAACATGAACTACATTGGTATGATAACAACAACACTAAGCAGACGACTCACTATGCACCTACAATCCGGCTCAATCAAAGATCATAATGATACATCAACACAAATCCACCCTCAGTAGAAACGAATTAACAGATCACACAAAGATTTTAAAGTATTGCCAAGACACCACAGTGCATTCATTCGACATATATCGACAGGCCCCGCCCACTTCCCCAACCGTTATCATATGGCTGGCATGACTGTGCGAGGTGCGAGGTGTCCAACAGGGTTACCAAATCAGCACAAAAATATTATTTAATCTGTTTGCAGAAGTAACTAGAAGAATACAAACTAGTAAATGCCTACCTAATATTGCTAGATATTCCTAATATTGATAACATGTGCTAAAAGATTCGGAGTATAGCCAGCATTCTTATTGCTAGGTGTAAAATATGCCGCTAGATCAAGTCAATATTTATTTATCAATTTAAATGATTAAAAATGGCCTACAAAGCCATCTACCTTTCTACATCAACGAGTGAGAAAGAAATGTTAAGACTGGAGCCTGTCTTTAACAGCTCCATTCCCTTGTTCAAGTAAATATTTTTAGATCTAGCGGTAAGGTAGCTATATTGGCAACGCTGGTGTCTTCTGTCAATGCGCTGTCATTCAAACGTCAGTTCAGTTCCCTCCCGTCTTCTGAAGGGGGAAGATGGCGTCTCCTGCCCATACCCCTGGCAGACCTGCTGGTTCTCCCCGACTTGTCAGTCAAGCCAGGAATATTGTATTAACCCGTACAGCACCAGCGACGCGCCTGGCGCGTCGGCGATGTATGTAACGCACAGCCCCAGAGACGCGCCTGGCGAGTCACCCTAATTTCCCCTAATTGCGCCGACCGTAACCTCAGGTGTAGCCACGCAAGAGGGCTCAGATTTGTATGGGAACTGTGTACGTATCCCACGCAACCGTGCCGATGGTTGAAAACTCTCAAAGTCCACGTGCGTGCGCGCGAGCGCGCAATAACCTGGTTTTTTGGGATAATTGCCTTCAATTTTTTACTCTTATAAAATCCGTTTTCGGGGGCTCTGTAGGACCATTTTTTAAGCTTTTTGAGCGGTTTTTCGTGGTTTTTCCTTCATTCCTAACCCATTCGCTATTGTTTCTGGAATAAAACCATTTTTTGAAAACCGGCCGGGTTCTGGTGCGCAAACATTACAAAACTAGCCGGGGCTCCACGGGTTAAATGTATTCAAGTATTTTGATAAGGAGAAAACTGAGCCAGTTGATGTGGTGAAGAAAACCTCTGAGGCAACACAAGTTTCACAGCCATTGATTAACAAGATCAGAACTCACTCTTATCAGCTCCGTGGTAAGGTGACAAGTGACTTGTCCGAGATTGCGGTATGATAAGCTCTACTTCGTCTACGGCGCTGGTGGAAGCGGGCGGGGCCTGTCGATATATGCCTAATGAATGCACTGTACACACTCCAAATAACAGAAGCCTTACTAATCCGAGACAAAAAACCGACACTAAACAACCAAACCACAGGCCAAGATCGAGTACTGACTCTTTTTAACCAAAATACACGAACAACACAACATACGCAACGCTATACCGAGACAATGAACACTCCCAACAACCACACGCACACACGCACACACACTCACACAGAGAGCCCCCCATACAATCTAAGACATCAGTCACAGTTGAGCTAGCAATCAACTCGTAAGTCCTGATAATTAACCCCTGTGTATTTTAGTGACATTTGTACAATCTTATTTCAATTCTGACCTAGTATTATACAACTAGTGTGTTAAATTAGCGTAGTTCGATATGTAAGTGATATTTATATATTTCTTTTAATGCCTGAGAACACTCACTTGTTCTTTTAAACAAATATTAACTATTTATTTCATATTTGGAAGAAACATATATTAATTTATATTGTTTACTTTTACAGATATAAATCTACTGAAGATGTGCAAAGAAAGCACGAAACGTTTAGTGAATAAATAATAGGACAAATAAAATGAAAGTTGACGTATTATTCAACACCTAATTGAAAATAATCATGAACTTTGGAAACTTAATATATCATTTGAATGATGAAATCAGACATACAGTGAGAAATATTGAAAAAACAAGTAAAAAGTTAGTAAAAACAAATATGCCTTGGTCTTTAATAAATGTTGCCTTAATGAAAACATACTGCCTACTTATACAAATATATATATATATATATATATATATATATATATATTGTATTTTCAATTATTAATATTTAGCCCTACTTGGTTGTTTACTGTGTCTGATCTCTTTTTGTTAGGGTATATATAGTTCCTGATGATGGCTCCATGAGGTACCGAAAATTTGAATAAATTAAGATGGTTCCCGGCGTTATTTCCCTCATTGTCCTTCTACTATGGAAATTGCGGTGCCCTAGGTCTCCCTCAGAGGTTCTACTCAATAAAAATATATATATATATATATGTTTTTGACCGTGTGTGACATCAAGAACTTTTGGGCAAACTTGGATCACTGGGCATCACAGGCAACTTGCAGAAACTTTTACCCAATTATCTAACTGGCCAATCATTATTATCCGTCATAGTCTGTGGTCGAACCTCCTCCAACCAAAAAATAAAATCATCAGTTCCCCAGAGCCCCATTCTGTGGGACATCTATAATAATGATGTAATCCAAGGCCTCCCATTGTTGTTCGCACATGGTAATGACTACACCCTGATACACCAAGACAAGAGAGAAAAGGCAGATGTTGTCATCCAGACAGTCAACCATCTGCTAGACTTTATTGCATCATGGGAACGTCGATGGCAGGTGAAATATGCCGCTGACATTACTGAAGCTATGATTATTTCACGATCATATTATCACATGTATTCACTTCAAGGTCAATTTAAGTTTGTTAATGATTATTTATGTTTAAGTACCACCATCAACATACTGGGGGTACATTTTGATAAGAATCTCTCCAACAAGAAGCCCATCATGGACCATCTCTCAAAGTGATGGTTCTACGACCATTACAACATCTCGATGCTTATCAGGACATTCTAGACTCTATAAGCCCAATTACGTGCTCACCTTGCAATAGTATGCTCTCCTTACCTGGATGTCAAGCCCTCGCAATCATTAGACTAGCACTCCTTGACAAACTGCAAAGACAGGCTAAAGGACTTGTGACTAATGATTGTCAAGAACAGGAGATAAGTCAAAGCTTTTAGTAGCCATAGTTTGGTTGCAAATACATATCAAGTAGTGTAGTATATACAATGGGGAACCCATTCAATGAAGTATTTTTGTATGGGTTCCAGGAGGATATAACAAGGCAAAGGGCATGGCTAAAAAAATATATATATTATTGTTATGGAAATTTAGATTCAGTATGTTTAATTTATGCACACCACAGGAGGTTGACCTTCCTCACCATGTTTCACAAAGCAGGTACCAGCACTAACAGGGGTAGCAACACGAGGTCGGTGTTATCCAGGGACTGCATAACCACCCACCAGATGAAGCTAGCCGCCAACACTTAGTGTTGTCAATATCCACAGAACTACACTTACTAGTCTCACTTGAATGGTTTTTTTTTAACGTTTATCAGTATATATAATGATTTAATGTATTTATAAACCTAATGTTTGAATCAATAAGGTTAGGTATTTGAATATATGCGTTTAAAGAGACAAAGAATACAGGATGAAAAAAAGACAACATAGAAAATGTCCATGTTCCTTAAGGCATCCTCTATTCATACAATGCTTGGAACAACTAGATTTGGTAGCATTCAAGGAGACTACAGCAGGAATCTTCTTCTTCTTCTTCTTACCTCTGACCAGGTATAGGCTATCCTAGTGTTTACTAGCCTATACCCCTTTGAAAGGAAATTAGCCTAACCTAACAACCTTACCTAACCTATCCTAGTATTATGGGTGGGGGCTGCCGTCCCCACACCCCCGCTATTTGACATCTTTGACAGATTTTTGGTGTATTTTTCTGTGAAATCAGGTTTTTTCATGTGTCGATAATGAAATTCCTCCATGCGGACTATAATGAGAAAAATATGGCGAGTCTATTGGTCCCTATTTTCCCTAATAAATTGTTTCTAATAAGGCGAATGTAGTGTCCTTGAAGATTATCCTAGATTTAAACGGTTGTAGATTTGAAAGTGTGTGGAAAGCCACTCCATGAAGTGAATTCCAAAGAGTAGGCCTAGTAGGTCTGGGGAAGTTCTACACTGTGGAGGAGAGAATGGGCGTGTCCAAGTACCGCTAGTACTGCGGCGAAAGATGTGGAGAGGTAACACAATCGAGGCAGCAAGTCTCTCAGAATATTTGATCTGTATACTACTATAAAGGATGCAACACCTCTTTATATGAATACAGGGTTATTGATTAATCGAATATTTATATGTTGAATGTTGTCAAACTGCAGTAGAGCAACTACTCCATATCCATTCCACAAAGGTGAACATTATTCCATCTGAGACCTCACATGACTTTTGAATGCTACTGTATAGTCAACTGCTCGTCAGTGAAGAATAGTCGAACTCTGTACTAAACTACTAAGTTTTAAAAGCATTTTTAGCAATGAATCTACCATGATGTTTCCAGCTTAGGCTAGCATTCAATGTTACACTAAGGATGTCAATACTAGAGGAAGTGGGACTATTTACATCATAAATAATGATGTGGGAGTCAGAAAGATTCTGTCCATTAGACAATTGAATATACTTGGTATTCTAGATTGTTTGGTCCCTATTCGTTAATTTATAAAAAGGTCCAGGTTAAAAAAATATGGCAGTTCATTTTGGAATTTATACTATCAGCCTGCGTGAAACAACTGCTAAATATGAAGGAACTGTGCAGTGTTGAGTCATCTGCGTAGGAATGCATTGGGTTATGAGTGGTAGGAATGTAATGGGTTATTAGTGGTATGGGTAGAGCTGCCAGTCAAACAGGCAAATGTCTAGCCTGTAGTTCGCACTGTAATGTAAGACCCCTTGTAATGTTTCTACAACACTGTTTGAATAATGAGAGAGAGAGAGAATAGAAAAAAAACGTAAAGTAGAGGAACACAAAATCAGGGCACGTATCTTGCCTAATTGTCTTTCTTCTAACCCTTCGAATATAAAATATCTGTGTTTGGTTCATCTATGTGCTGGAAGGCACCTACAGTTCCCAGGCGCTTTTGCATGGTGGTAAATTGTACTGGAAAATCGTGACATACTGCAGTTTTAATCTTCTCATATTGTATCACGTGTCGGGCAATTGGTATATTATTACCGAACCAAATTAACCCGTAGTTTGTGTATTATGTAAATTAATTAGATGGTTGGATCGATTAGGTGAAAACTTAATGCGTATACTAAATTACTGATAATAATTTGAGGATCTTTAATGTTTTTCCTTTTGCATAATTTACAAACAATGCAATTGATGTATTCGTGGTTTGCATATCTGTATATTATTGCATGCACACTCTAATTCATAAATCACCTTAGATATTTGTACTGCATACGCAATGAAAATGTAAACGTTCACGACCTAGTGTTTACTAAGTTAGTGCACTATGGTGTCTAGTGTTCTGTGAACAGTTAATAGTTAAGGGGGGGGTCACCGGCTTTTTTATTTTTATCTCCTTTTCTCTCTTTCCCTGGCTTGTATCCATGCGGCCTCATTCAGCCAACTGTTTTAAGACGTTTTTCCCCCTCCAGGTGTCGATTTCTTCCTGGCGAGCGATAGCGAGCCATGGAGAGATCCGGCTTCACCGAAGACCATTTTCTATGGAAAAATGTACAGATTTAGCTTGCTGTCAACACAAAAATATATATGCTGGCTCGTAACCACTCGCCAGGAAAATACTGACACCTGGATGGGGGTGAACGTCTTAAAACAGTAGGCTGAATGGGGCCGAATGGATACAAACCAACGAGAGAGGGAGAAAAAGGGAAAAACAGCGAGGTGGGCTCCCTTATGGGGAGGTATTTAGTTTGTTCCCTAGACCTCCATCAACCTTAAAATTACACCCCCTCGCGTCCCTTTCAAGATAAATTTGTACATTTTTCGGTAGAAAAATGTCCCGGCCGAAGGCCGGTTCCTCTTAAATTACAGGCTAGCTATCGCTCGTCAGGATAAAATAGACACCTGAATTGCACGAAAGGTCTTAATATGGGGTGAAAGTTCTTAAAATCGCTAAACTACAGGGGCAAACGTTTTATAATATCAAAAGCAATGGGGCTAAACATGAGGGAGAAAGGGGTCAAGAAAAAAGTCCCTCAAGTGGAGACCTCCCCTTAACGACGCTCAGTTATTTGGTTGACTCTTATAGACTCCTCCTTAGTTATAGACTCCTCCTTAGTTATAGACTCCTCCTTAGTTATAGACTCCTCCTTAGTTATAGACTCCTCCTTAGTTATAGACTCCTCCTTAGTTATAGACTCCTCCTCAGTTATAGACTCCTCCTTAGTTATAGACTCCTCCTTAGTTATAGACTCCTCCTCAGTTATAGACTCCTCCTCAGTTATAGACTCCTCCTTAGTTATAGACTCCTCCTTAGTTATAGACTCCTCCTCAGTTATAGACTCCTCCTCAGTTATAGACTCCTCCTTAGTTATAGACTCCTCCTTAGTTATAGACTCCTCCTTAGTTATAGACTCCTCCTTAGTTATAGACTCCTCCTTAGTTATAGACTCCTCCTTAGTTATAGACTCCTCCTTAGTTATAGACTCCTCCTCAGTTATAGACTCCTCCTTAGTTATAGACTCCTCCTTAGTTATAGACTCCTCCTTAGTTATAGACTCCTCCTCAGTTATAGACTCCTCCTCAGTTATAGACTCCTCCTCAGTTATAGACTCCTCCTCAGTTATAGACTCCTCCTTAGTTATAGACTCCTCCTTAGTTATAGACTCCTCCTTAGTTATAGACTCCTCCTTAGTTATAGACTCCTCCTTAGTTATAGACTCCTCCTTAGTTATAGACTCCTCCTTAGTTATAGACTCCTCCTCAGTTATAGACTCCTCCTTAGTTATAGACTCCTCCTTAGTTATAGACTCCTCCTTAGTTATAGACTCCTCCTTAGTTATAGACTCCTCCTCAGTTATAGACTCCTCCTCAGTTATAGACTCCTCCTCAGTTATAGACTCCTCCTTAGTTATAGACTCCTCCTTAGTTATAGACTCCTCCTCAGTTATAGACTCCTCCTTAGTTATAGACTCCTCCTCAGTTATAGACTCCTCCTTAGTTATAGACTCCTCCTTAGTTATAGACTCCTCCTTAGTTATAGACTCCTCCTTAGTTATAGACTCCTCCTTAGTTATAGACTCCTCCTTAGTTATAGACTCCTCCTTAGTTATAGACTCCTCCTTAGTTATAGACTCCTCCTCAGTTATAGACTCCTCCTCAGTTATAGACTCCTCCTTAGTTATAGACTCCTCCTTAGTTATAGACTCCTCCTTAGTTATAGACTCCTCCTTAGTTATAGACTCCTCCTTAGTTATAGACTCCTCCTTAGTTAAACGTATCAACTCCACTGTATATGGGTTTCAGAGGCCGTGTTACATGTTTTTTCGGGAATAACGTATTAACACAAATTTGGATTAGTATGATATTTTGACACAGCTTTATTCACATCCTGCCCTAATTTTCGCCAATATCGTGAATTACCAAAAGTGTAGAATTAAGGTACTTGTCCCTGTGTCATGAGGTTAAAGTCGCACCTAGACACACCTGGATGATGAGGAAACGAACAAGGTTAGTCACCCCCCCATCTCTCTTTCTTTCCCTCTCGTTCTCTCTCTCTCTCTCTCTCTCACTTTCTCACACATGGAAACTACGGCCAGTGGCGCATTCATTATACATATAAAAGTGAGGCATGCAAAATGTGTTAATTTTATATTAATATATGATAGTGACATAAACTGACTGCAAGGGCAACAGTAGGGTAGGGTGGTGGGTATAAAACGAGCGTGTGTGATGGAAGAGCAGTGGTTTGGTGGTTTCCAGGTGTTGTGTGGTTTTGTGTTGGCATGATATTGCATCTACTGTAAGGTGTAATATGGTCATCGTATCGTCAGGTTGTGTTGGATGTCAGGTGGGATGGGGCAGTTGACGCTTGGTCATTAATTACGGGTTGGGAAGGGGTGAGGATGGGAAAATGTTGGGGGAGGAAGGGTAGTATAGGGTAAGTAAGTACAGTCACTTATACAAAATCGTGGACCGGTACGATTTTCGTTATGCAATTACTATCTGGGTTGATTATTGGCTGGGACTTGCAATCAATGGTATATGTAGGTTCGTAATTGATGTATAAAATATCATATTCGTAAATTCGTTTGTAGAGATATACTTCCATAATTAGAAAAAAGGTGAGGTCTATGAATTGTTATGAGTGATGGTACGTTGAGGAAGATGCTGCCGACAATAAAACAAACAATACAAAAAAACACGGAGGGGAAGGGTGGGACAATGGGACATTTATACAAAGTTTATAGGAATGTGGAGGGGTGAGTGTGGCCAGGTTTTATAAATAGGTCATTTTATACAACGAAAGGAAGCGGAGACATGAAGGGTGGACAAATGATACACACAAAAGACACAGCAAACAGTTTATTTTAGTCATCGTCACTATCTAAAAACAAGTCGTCCTCTTCATCACTCGCGAAGTTGATGATGACGGGATCCACACCTTCGTGGATGTTGTCCGTGGACCAGTACTCGTCTTCGAAGGCTCGAGGTCGTCGGACCGCACCCGCCCACACCTCTTCAGTGGCGCAAAGCCTGGCTTCCTCCAGCCTTTCCTGTAGATCCGCCCGGGTGAAACGGTGTAGGGAGGAGCGCACGTGCCGTTTCATGCACCCCCATACCTGCTCGATGGCATTGAGCTCTGGATGAGCGGGTGCCAGACGGACGACCTCGTGGCCCCACGCGCGGATGGCGTCATCAACTGTGTATTGTGGCTGTGGCCGGTTTTGCTTGCAGATGAGCAGCAGTTCAGGACGTGTGGCATGTGGTGGGAAGGGTAGCCTGTGGTGGTCCAGCCATTTTATAAGATCCGCTTTCTTGGTGGCGGTGGTGGGGCAGCGACTCTCCTCCGTCAGCTGGCTGTGATATGGCGCATTATCCATCACCAGTACCGATGGCTGAGCCAGCGACGGCAGAAGTTGTGACGTCAGCCAGCGGAGGAATAGCTTGCTGTTCATCTCGCCGTGATAGTCGCCGCTGGTGTTCTTGGCCGGGAAGCACAGGAATGTGTTTTCGACGAAACCGTCGGCTGTGCCAGCTGCTACCACCACGAAACGCTCCCCTTCTCCGGGCGGCACTTGACAACTGAACGTGGTGCTGGTGGCAGGCTGAGTGCTGTCGACCCACTCCATGCTGTGGTTCATCCTGGTGGTAAACCAGGTCTCGTCTAGGTAAACCACCTGCCTCCCCTCCTCCCGGAATTGTTTGAGTGCCCAGAGAGCGTTGATCCGGCGGCACACAATGTCCAGCGACTCCTTCCTCACATACATCTTCCGCTGTGAGGTTTTGTAGCGGAATCCCATGTTGTAGATGAGTCGCCAAACCGACGTCTCCGAGGTTGCCTCCGGGATGATGCTAGCCATCTTTAGGTCTTCCGTCACGGAGCCAATCGTGAAGGTTTGCTTGGCAGCAAACTTTGCGTGAATATTGCGGCGAATGGCACCGATGGCGAAACTGTCAAAGGCGCCCGGTGTTGGGGGTGCTGTCGGTGTTGGCGGTGCTGTCACTGTCCCAGGCCGACACTGGGTGCTGCGGTGCCCCATCATCTGCACTGCTCTCATCGTCATTCCCACGGCTTCCGCTACGCGGTCATAAGGCCTGTGTGGTGAAAGTCCAATTAATTTCATTCGGAAGTGTTTGGTGTTGGGAGTGATATTAATTAATTAGATTTATTTATGTCTAATATGGCGCATGAAAAACTTAATAAATACTGTGTATGTTATTGTAAGCATAGGATCATGCTATAAATACTTTGCTCTTTGTATGGATACTTATAAATATTATATTTGTAGCTATCGGGCTCACCATTTCAGTGCTGCCAAGAAAGATGATTTGATGCCATCAGGCATATAATTATGTCCTCTTATAATCATATGCATATCAGGTGAAATAAGACAACAAAAGAAAGAAATGTACACAAGTGCAATACAACACAAAGACATAATATATACACAAAATAAAGAAAATTATATACACATACTCATTTACATTCAAATACACATTGCCTCTTCACATAGACGACAAATAAATTAACAAGTTTAAAATTCCTAGAATTCAGAGCACAATAAATTAAGCTATCCATTAAATATAATTTTAATCGTTTCTTATATAATGAACAAATGAAATTTTCATCAACATTTACAATGAGGTTATTCCATATTTTAACTCCCTTATGTTGAAATGTTTTTGTTACCAATGATGTTCTGCAAACTGGTACACGTAACCTGTGTTTCTGTCTGGTTAAGTATTACTACGTATAATAGCCATAATTAACCACTTACCTATTCAAACTGATTTTAGCCGATTGGCGGCTTTCTCCCTGCTGTATAATTATGTAGTAAAGACTCATGACAAATGCGTTTTTACACCCACGCGGACAATGACGCAACATGGTTGCCATAATTTGCCTTGCTGGAGCCAATGTCACGTATGGATGACTGTATACGACTGCTGCCGTAAGCCCGTGGCACCCGACGAAAACACACAACACCCGGAAACAACCGAACCATTGCTTATCGATGAAACACGGTCGTTATATACCCAGCACCATGCACGATATTGGCGAAAATTAGGGCAGGGTGTGAATAAAGCTGTGTCAAAATATCATACTAATCCAAATTTGTGTTAATAAGTTATTCCCGAAAAACCGTGTAACACGGCCTCTGAAACCCATAGTAATTATAAAAAAAAAATATATATTTGTACACCCTCATCATGGAAATCTTAATGAAACCTAATGTTGTATTTAATCAATAAAACATAGTCATCCACTTCGTCAATGTAACCATATTATTACACCCGTGTTATCATCTCAGTGAGGGCAATCGGTACTAAATAGGACAAGAATTGCTCACAAGGTGATACAAGCATAAAACTTTCCACAATAGTTCACAAAGACCTATTTTACAATTTCAGGGCAGGAGCCACCGAGATTTCAGTGTTGCATAGCAACGGTTGCTAGGCAAATCATTTGCCTTAGCAACCGGCAGCAACAATGCAGTTTCTGGAAAACTGTGAGGTGCTATGGTTTTTTCTCAACTCCTTGTTCTAAAAAACATGTAGCATTGCATTTGGAGATCATATACAAGAATTATGTGGCATAAAATCCAATTTAGGGCAAGTCAGGCTATAAAAATGCCACTCCTAAAGCTTCAGACACTGTTGTCACAGTCACTTTTGCATTTGCAGTAGGCTGTGCATTTTAGATGCGCATCAACACATTTGCAGTCTGTGCATCCTCCTCGGCAAGAACACTTCAGTATTTCTGGGCAGGTTGCACTGGCTTCGGGCAAGTTAGACCACAGAGGCCTCCACTTTTCTGGGCAAGTCCATCCCCACTCACTTGGAGAGGGCAACTGTCGTTCTGGCACCGTGGTGCAGCCCCAGTGGTGCCCACCTTGTAGTACTGCCCTCTTCATGTGTTGCTGTAGAGCAGCCTTGGTTGGAGGTAGGACATGATATCTGACGTCCTTTGTGGATGAACAGATTCTTTCTGACTTCATTGATGAACGAGAAGTTGCTGTCCTGTCATAGAGTCGAATGGTGAAGTACTCCAGAGAAGCCTCAGTCGCTTCACCAATTTGTTCAGGTGCATTGTGCAGCTCATAGAATGTCGCAGTAAATTCATCATGTGCCTCCCACACTTTCCATGCAGTCTTCTTTCCCACCTGGACCAGATGGGACACGGTATCACAACCTGTATAAGCATGGAACACAGGCAGTGCCAAGGATCTTTCTGTGCCAAGTGAAGCACATATTTCATGAGCTGGGATGTACCTAAAGTCCTTTCCACAACCAAAGGCAATCCAGAGTTCTATCTGCTGTCTCTGAGCCAGCTGCTGTACGACTGCCACTGCCAATACTACCACGTCAGTGTCCACAGTTCGAACAAGGATCTTGTGGAAGCCCTGCATAACAGCATCACTGACATGCACCATGATCCTCGAGTCTGCCTCCTCATGGTTGCAGGGAGCAATGTTGCTGGTGTCTCGTGTAGATAAGCATAGCACATTGGCACCATCAGTAACAATGAGTCTGGTCTCCTGATGCATTTTCCAGCAGTTCCTTGTTCAGGAATGTAAACAGGTCTGTCTTGTTGTTGGCCAAGCGAAGGAACTGCTGCCAGTTCTTTGGTGTTGGGCTAGACGCCCCAACTCGTCTGCGCTGAATAGGACCAGTGACACGTTGTTCTCTTGTCTGTGACTTGAGGCTGTTATCGAAGTACTGGTCCCAGACAACATCCACTCTCAGAGCCTGACTTTGAGCATTGTTTATGTATGGAAGAAAGACCTTGGCAGCATAGTCTCCAAATGTCTTGCAGCCCTCAGGTCTAAGAAAGTGAACAAGTGCCGCACCATCCATGATTCGCACTTCAGTCTCTGGTGTCACATCATTTGATGACCCTACTTTCTTTTCAAGACATTCTATGAGATCAGACTTCTTCCCTGGACGTAGCTGCCCATAGGCAGACAGAGATGGCGGAAATGGGAGGTTTTCATGATTGAAGAAATTGTTCAAGTCACCTTTCCTTGTCTGACATGCAACATACAGACTTGCAAACAGCGAAGATTCACTTTTGAGGAGACTGACTTTGTCCCCTGATTTGTTTGATCGTTTGCCTTGGACATTGAACAGTACCACCTTGTTCCTGGTAATTGTTGCTGTGATTGGCTTTGTATTTGTTCTGAGCCGCTCTTCCACAAATGTTGCATACTGCTCCTGACCCTTTGATGCGAGAGTGGTTAGACACTCGACTGACTGCTCATCCATGATGTCCTTTGTATGGAGTCTGAGAAGGTCCTGCCCTTCCTCCTCAAATGGGCTCCCCATGTCCTCCATTACACTAACTACCGCCTGAACCTGTCCAGCAAACAACTTCTGGGTTGACCGGGTTTGTTCATGATGGTTTCTTTGCCCAGAACTTTGTTGTTTCCCTACCATGGTCGCTTCAAACTCAGAAATTACTCTGACAAGTTCTGGTCCTGCCACTGCCCATCTCAAGAGGGAGTTTTCATCCTGGGTAAGCCCGATGATTCCGCCTTCATCCTTCATTATTCCATTGTTTTGTTCATGGCAGTGATCAACAGCAATGAGGGAGAATTTTCTCTGGGATTTTGCCACAACAAACTTGCCTTGCTGAAATTCTTTGGCAACATCTGGATGAGTGTGAGATAGACTGCTCATGTCACGCACATGTACGGACATCCAACGTGCGTAGTGGGTGTGGTTGAGACTGAAGAACCAAGGTGTCAATTTCTTCAATGTATCCACATACAAATCAAAGTCACCAGTACGTAGTGATCGCACAAATGTGAACAAGAGAAGTTCCAGCTCTAGACTCGTATGCCAGTACATGAACTGAGGACTTTCAGCTTTTCGCCGTTCACACCATGTGCTGAAAGTGTCTGTGGATTCTTCGGAATTGTTTGCAATATATCCATCATAAGCCTTCTTGAGAAGGATGTACAATGCACATGCAGTGACTTGGTGAGCATGACGGGTTCGAGTCACATGTGATTTCATGTTCTTTCAATGTTAATTGAATGCCATTCCCATGGTCAAGTCGTGCCAGATTGATTTTGATTGGCATTGAGTCAAGGTTACTAAACTGTGTGATGTTGTCTACTATGGTTTCATAGCCTCTGTCAGTTGGTGATATGAGAGACTCTTTGGTGTCCAGTTGACAAAAAACACAGATAGTCCAATCAGTTGCTTGAACAGATGAAGATGAGGCACTGGCCATTTCTGTGAATATTCAGTACGTCTTGACTATCACTGTGCGCAGATCAAATATATCAAACTTGCTGAAACTGGAAACAAAATATGATTAAGGCCGAGGGTTTATCCTTTTACCACCTTTATCAAATACATCTGTTGCACACATTCCTTTATGGGATACAACTAGGTTCAGTTTCCCTACACCTAGCCCGATCGTTCATCCAGTGCCATTTAAGTCCCGTGCGGTCTGTACACCTTCTGGGTAATTCTTAAGCCCCGTTACCCTTGGCTTGGCTCTCCCGCGCTGGCACATCCTGTCAATTCAGGCGTGGCTATCTAACTACATCTACCAACTACAAACTACAGTTTAGTAGCTAGTGGATTTGGGGCTGTTAGATAGCATTTGGGACACTGATCTAGATATACTAGTACTTATTAAAGTACTAGTATATCTAGATCAGCTGGCACTGAACCCCATGCTGAGTTACACAGCAGTGATGTCACCAGTGTGCCCTGGTTGTGTGCTGACATTCACTCTATTATATAGATATATATGCTTTTATACATCTTTTGAACCATTTTAGGAGTGAATATAGGAAAATAAATGAAAGTACAAAGTCATAACACTTCATAGTAGTTCAGAAACTGCATCGTTGCTGCCGGTTGCTAAGGAAAATGCTTTGCCTAGCAACCGTTGCTATGCAATACAGAAATCTCGGTGGCTCCTGCTCTGAAATTGTAAAGTAGGTCCTTGTGAACATTTCCGGGAAGTTTCATGCTTGTATCACCTTGTGAGCAATTCTTGCACCCATTTCCTTAACGTAACCTGTCAGTTTTTGATTGTGTATGTTCTTAACTGCTTCAGTACGATGGCTCATATTCTGGTGATCTTTACACTATTAAACACAAGGGACTGGAATTCTAAAAACAGAGGCTCCAGTTCTGACGCGATGCTTGACTTACAGTGTGCTGCCTTAATAATCTAAAAGGATTGATAGCCGCTGAAATCCTATTTTAAGTAATATTTTAAATAACATGAGTAAAGTCAGCCTTGAAAGAGCCTATGGAAGGTACATATAGAGGGTCAGTTGAACTGGACTGTGCTCTCTTGATTACGATAGGACTTTCTTAAGCGTAGTAAAACTATTTAATGCCAGTCAGAATAACCTTAACATTTCTATATAAGAAACAGTTATCATAAGTGTTTCTCAACTAGTCAACTTGATTACGAGCTACCAAAGCATAACGAAACTTGCTAAAGTTAGCAAGGATAAATATAAAATTACCCCACCATTCAGAAGTCTTGTCATATTTACTACGAGATATTTGTTTTCCTTATAAGAGGAAACCCATTTATTAAGATAAATGAACTATATATTAATCAACACCATAATATTGAAGGTTTTATCCAATCTGTCTTCTCATTCTTCCCCTTCTTAATTATCCTACCCACTTAGTTGACCATTCTGCTGAACACGGTCGCCAGAAAGCATCTCATTCTCCATGCACATACCATCAGCACAGGCTCTCAGAAGCAGACACGGTATTGCATGTCTGAAATATTGCTTTGAATTGAAAGGAGATATTGAATTTAGCTTTACTTTATTAGTATTAATCGGATTAAATATGGCATACCTTTGTCAAATTATCACATTCCTTTGTCAAATTCTTAAACTGTAAAATGTAGAATACGAAGCTGCACCATATAACATGTGTATTTGTTCATACCTTACGATTATACCGTTACTGTAATCATGTCGCTGATAAATAGTTACGAGAGGGACTTAGCAATTTCTCGCAAGGATAAGGTGAAGGCAGTTCATAGATGTTATTATTTTGATTTATTTATAATTATATTAGTGATAGGCTAATCAAAATAAACAAATACGTTTCCTAAAAACTGCATATAGGCCTATGTAGCCTGCGAGCATTATTTTTTGGGTGTACGAAGGAGACAAAAGCCAAAGATGCCTGTAGAAAGCCCCCCCCCCCCCCCCCAGTTGAAAGCGTGATAGAGAGTTCAATTCAAGTTATGTTAGAAACAAAATGTCTGGACACGCGAACATGAAGCAGCTTGAGTTATAACAATGCTGAAGAGACTTCCAAAGCAAACTTGCTGAGTAAAAGAAAGACCGGGAACATCGGTTAACTCTTGGGTTAGAAAGTTGGACAGAATACAAGGGGAATGTGTTGTAAGGCGGGTGCCCCTCATTCCCTGTAAAGAAGGAGGTACTGTATACACTGATAAATATCTGAAGAACAGTGATTATTGTAATAGCGATAGAAAAGTGAGGAAGATGCAACATTGCGGCGTGTAGAGAGATATTGTAGGGAGGAGAAGAGGTGATGAGATGAAATGCGTTTGATTCTACCCTTTTGAGAAATGTGGTATGGGCGGAACCTCCCCACACATGCGAACAAAGAATTTACACTTACAAATCCAAAAGAAAAGATAATATAATTATATACTGTACATTAATTAGTTAATTAATAAACTAATTATTTAATTAACAAATAAATAATAATAATTATAATAAATACACACAATTAATTAAATCTGTGGCTTTTCCACTAAATTTTCGAACACATTTTACATTAATTATTTCATTTTAATTTTGGAATACAGAAGATTGCGTGATCATTACCCTTTAGAAAGGACCGGGTTCGAGTCTTACAATTTCATGTATGGCTCTTCCGATTTTGCTTACTATATAATAATGTGATTATCATTGTATCAACTTCGCTAACGCCTCCCTTTACCCCTCCTTTCTTATTTATCTTATTCCACTTTTCGTTCTTCTCTTTCGCCATTCGTGCTCTACCATCTCCCTTCGTGCTCTTTTTCTCTTAGCTTGTTCTCCCTATTATTCTTTCTCTCCCCCCACTCTCTCTTGGCCCTTTCTTCCTCCCATCTTGTCCTCCCTATTACTGAATATAAACACCATATGAGGAGGAGCATTTTATTGAGAACGTTTTGCAGATAATTACTTCAGTTCACTGAAGTGACACTGACCTGAAGAAGGTATCTGCGAAACGTTGTCAATCAAGTGCTCCTCCTCATATGTTTTTTTATACTAATTATGTCAACTTTTTAAAGTTGTTTCAACACTCCCTAATATTATCATTCTCATCCCACTCTCTGTTCACCCTTCCTCCCATCTTGTTCTCCATATTATTCTTCCTCTCCTTCCACTCTCTCTTCCCCTTTCTTCCTCCCATCATCTTCTCTCAGACCCTCTCCTCCCCTCTACTCTGCTGGGAACGCCAACTTTGTGCATACGTCATTTCATATTTCGCGAAATTTTGACATTATTTTGTATTCGGCTTCATGTAAAATGTCTGCTTGTTCCTGGCCTCGGGTTTTTATGTGTTTTCTTCGTCTTTGACATTTAACTCAGCTGACGTCATTTACATATACCAGACAACGCCAAGAGCAAGTGTCAGCGTATTACAAGGAATGTTTAGTATGTTTGAACTGTTATCAGGCCATTTTCAACTCTCTCTCTATCTCTTTCTTTCTCTTGTTTTCCTGATGTAGATAAAGTTGACCCTTTACCTGTGAGAATATTCCAGACACGGGACAAACATGACCACCGGTTCTCTCTCTCTCTCTCTGCATTTACGTGCGTATGTGTTATTATGTATGTATATACAGCATGTATTAAGGGGGAGATTGTAAGCACCAATCGGACAGGGCTAAACCCAGGAGAGGCTATAAGCATGTGATAAGGAGTAGCTGGAACTCCTGTTTCATTTGCTTGGCCTCTCTTACTGCTTTTCCTTGTGCCTCACTTTCACTGATCGTAATCTAGCTAGCTCTCACAAAACACTCTTTAACACTACACCACACAAGCACACTATACTTCTTTCCAATACACCAAATGTACAACAAAAACAAAAACAAAACAAATTATGACACAACATGGCCCAGCCTCAGAGTCCCCCCCGGTGGGTGGGTGGGTGGGTGGGTGGCATAAATATCCCCACAACACAGGCTGAACATTCACCCAACGACCCACCAAAACGTCTTGGACCGCGATTTGACACTCTCACTATCTACTTTTGTAACATTCGTGGCCTTTCCTCTAACTTCTACTCTCCTCTGCCAACCCTGATATTCTCTTTCTCACCGAAACTCAGTTGTCTTGGACTAGTGACAGCAAACCCTTCTCTGTACCCTCCTACTATCTGCATCCTAGTTTCTAAGCCAAAGGCAGAAGTTGTACATAACAAACTCACTTGCTCTCGTGTTCCCGACTTCGACTCCTCTGAATTCTCAACTTTATGGCTCAAACTATCCTGTTACTCTCATTTTAGATATTTCTGTGCTGTCGTCTTTTCCCCAACTCCACTGACTTCCCCAAATCATTTGACTTCCTAAGCTCTAAAGTGGAACACATCCTATCTGTCTCTCCTTACTCAGAAATATCCATCTTAGGAGACTTCAACATTCACTACCGCCAATGGCTCTCCTCTCATTCCACTGACCAACCTGGTGAGCAAGCATACATCTTTTCTAACCTAAATGACCTAGAGAAGTTGGTTCAGCAACCCACCCGTATCTCGAATCGCTTCGGAGATCATCCCAACATTCTAGAATCTAGACTTGTTTCTAACTTATAACCCTTTTGTTTATACTGTTAATATATTTTCTCCCTTGGATTCCTCCGACCATAAACTAATCTCTGTCACCTGTCCTATCTCTCCAATATGGCCACCCAGTCCTCAAAGCCGGCGGCGCTTGTGGCACTTTGGTGCTGCAGGCAGTACTTCTCTGACTTCCCGTGGAATTATTTTTGCTTCCGTGGCTGGGGACCCTCGGAGAGTGCCGTACGCATTACCGAGGTATCCCTATCGGGCATGGAGGCATACATTCCATTTTCTTTCTCTCAGACTAATGTAAAACAAATCTTGGTTTCTCATGCTTGTTCTATTGTTGTCTGCAATAAAGAGGAAGCATTCAAACGGTACCGACACATTCAAAGTCAAGAATCTCATGCTTCTTATGTTTCTGCCCAGAATCAAGCCAAATCTGTTCTTCGACTCGCCAAACACTTTTTTATCAATAATAAATGCCCCGAACTATCCAACCCTAGCTCTTCCTAAGCTTTCTGGCATCTAGCCAAATCCCTCTCCATCAATTTTTCTTCTTCGTCTTTCCCTCCTATTTTCCAATCTGACGGCACAACTACCAGTACTTCCTCTGACAAAGCTGAACTGTTCGCTCAAACTTTCACTAGAAACTCCATCTTGGATGATTCCGGTGCTATTCCTCCCTCTCCACCCCCCTCTCTCCTACTTATGCCTAACATCATATTCCCTTCTGGGAGTCTAGTAGTGGTGTGGTTAGGTAATAGTTGGGCAGTTTAGAATAACCTTAGAAGTTCTCTTGCATACTACACGCACTATGGACTAGACTCGGGGACAATAGATATTTTTGTGTCTCCTTGTTACTGCTTTAATAGAGCAAAGAGGAAGATAAGCATTTTTCCTAGGGAACCTGTGTGTCTTGGTGTTTGAGTCAGATATTAAGAACGTGTCTGTTGTAGGGTAGTATGGTGCTGTGTGCTAGGCTATTAGAGCACCTGGTTGCCCCGGCTCCCCTCGTAACACTGGCGACCTCAGGCCAGCATAGTGTGATAGTATAGAGTTCTTGTGGTGTGAAGCAATTATATTTAGATTGTCAGTAATTTGTCTTGCAGTTGAAAGTCTACGGACATAGTACTCTTATTTCATTAACCCCTGTCCACAACTATTGCTAAGATGTCGCATGTTGATTACATTCCTGTTCATATCATGGGGAAGGAGGATGTTTGGCAGTTTATTAGAACCCACCCTAGTCAAGAAGAGGTTGCTAGCAGGAGTAGTGATGAATTAAGACGTGTGTTGGAGGTGCAGCGGTATGGCTAAGGCAGAGTTAGTTCAAGAGGTGTCTAAGGTAGCTGCACAGTATAATAGTCTTCAGGAAGCTAGTACTCGTGTTGTGGATGATGGCACCATTCAGCATGTGCCACAGCATCCTATCAGTCAGGCTAGCTACCATTCTACTGGGGACCGGAGTGGAGCAACAACTCCAGAGCAGGGTGATACTGTATTTAGGCAGTCTCCTACTATTACCACAGCACCTGCCACCACACCTCCACCGTCAGCATTTAACTCTATCAGTACGGCCCCTTCATTTTCACAGGGCTATGTTCATGCCCCTATGGCCAATACATTTGTTTCAAGTTATGCTAGCAATCTCCAGTATCCTCCTTCTTCCTCCTATGTGTCGTGGGCCACACCCCAGCATTTCACTGGCACTCATACGGTGGCTGCTCAGCACAATGTTCCCCCTTATGCCCAGTTTCCTCCTATAACCCCGATACGGTCGAGAAGGAGTCCAGAGGTCGAGCTTCAGCTTAAGAGATTAGAGATAGAGGAGAAGAGAATACAGGCAGAGAGAGAAGAGAGACAGAGAGAGAGAGATAGAGAAGAGAGACAGAAAGATAGAGAGATTGAGTTGAGGAGGATGGAGATAGAATTGGAGAAGACGAAGTTGGAAACTAGTGGGCAAAGACGACATGGGAATAATGCTGGTCATACATCTAAGGAGGATGCAGAAGAGGTGCTGTTGTCTCGACGGCTGAAACTCGTGCCGGCCTTCGATGAACTTAAGGTCACAGAGTGGTTCTTACGTTTTGAGAAGAAGGCCCACGAGTATCAGTGGCCGAGGCAACGCTGGGCAGTGTTGGTGTCTAATGTCTTGAAGGGCAAGGCTCTTGATGCATACGATCATCTAGAAGTGCAGGAGCTAGAGTATGATGTACTTAAAGAGGCTGACCCCTAAGTGTCGGCGCGCAACATAAGTCGAGTATAATAAATCTGGAATATCTGGCGGCGCTCGACATAGGTCGTGTGGCAATTTCAGCACGTAATGTTGCTGGGAGAGAGAGACAAGTGGTGGCAGGAGAGTAGCGAGCGTATGACTGCTCCAGACCACCGCAGCGAACCTACTGACACGAATCCCACCTCCTCCCTCCCTCTCTCACTCGCTACATACGGAATTGTATGGGGAAAGTGCCGAATTACATGCTTTTTGCACTCGCGTTGCGCGGTTGTTGCAAGAAAACTAGCCATCATAAAAGGATCGTTATGGTGTCATTGGAAAGCTCTGTTTATGCCCTTTCAGGGATAGATACTTGTTTTACGCTCTGGGTCTTATTTAGGCATGAAAATGATCACGTAAACAGCCCTATTTTGGCTAAAAACACCCCGCTGGGCGGTACATATAAATAAACCGCTAGCCCGCTAATCTAGTGTTAAAAGCCTACGAGCTGCGTCCCGAGGCTTACAGTTTGGCCTTCAGGGGGGCTCGGAAGCAGCAGGAGGACTCGCACGTGGAATGTGCCAGGTACCTGCGTGATACTCTAGCTAAGTGGTTGCATTCAGAGTCAGCTGGTACTTTTGAGGCAGCGTGTGAGGTTTGGCTGATGCAGCAGTTTACCAGCATAGTTGAAAAGGACATTGGGGCAAAATTAAAAGAAAAGCGGTTTAAATCAATAAGGGAAGCAGCAGTTTGGGCTGATGACTTTGCACTAGCCCAGCGTGGTACGTGCATGGGGAGCATTGGTGACAGGAGAGACCGTCCTGTGCACCAAGCAGCCACAGTATCAGCTCGCCCATCATCACCCAAAGGTACCACATTTAGACACAACATTATACCAAGGCTGACAACCAGCAAGCTTCTACGGACGTGAGATGTTATTTTTGCAAGCAAGTGGGTCATATTAAACCTCAGTGTGCTAAATGGAAAGCTACCCAGGAACCCAAGGCTGTCCAGTTGGTGGCGACGCTAGGGGAGAAACCTGTGAAAGGCAAGCCAGGTACTGGTGAGTTTGGGGGGCAGTATTGGCCAGCCCGAAGCAGGGTAGTAAGCACTTTGCCGCCCCAGATGGTATCACCACCTGAGCATAACCAGACTTCCCCTGATTGGTGTCGGCCATTCATACATGATGGATTTGTACGGGTTGGGGAGCAGACTTACCCTGTCAAAGTGTTTAGGGATACTGGTGCGCAACAATCCATGTGTCGCAACCTGACAGGGGGACCTATTAGTACAGGAGAGTTTGTAACGTGCAGGAGAATCAACAGTGAACAATTCTGTGATTTAGTCTCGGTGACCCTAGAGTGCCCACTTTTGACTGCCGAGTGCAAGGTGGCCATGGTGGACACTCTGCCAGTTGAGGGGGTGGACTTTTTGCTCGGGACTGACTTGGCAGGGGATGTAGTTTTCCCGCCTCCTATTGTTGTCACTGAGGCTGCTTTTGTGCCCCCTGGTGGTGGTTGTTTGCAAGAAGATAACATGGACTCTGTCTACCCTGTTGGTGCAGTGACCCAATCAGTGGCACATTTGGCACAACAGGTGGATCATTTAGTGGATGCGAGGGCCGACAGTCATGTGTGCGGGCCATCCCATGATGCACTACTAGATGACACTGGTCCGGAGACAGCGTGGGCTTGGCTGACCCCAGTGAGGCTACCGAGACTAGTAGAGGTGACCTAGTGCCGGACGAGGAGTCTGACATAGTGATACCGACTCAACCTTCTGATATTTTTGAGAGGTCAGAGGTAACTGCCTTGATGGAGTTACCTAGAAACAAACTGAGCAAGTTGCAGCAAGAGGACCCGAGTCTGGGCCTCCTGTTTAAGAAGGTTGGTACGACTGGTGGGAAGAACGGTCAAGCAGAGAAATGTGTTGTAAAAGGGGCATTGTTGTATCGGCAGTGGAAGCCGGATACGAACTCTGGTTTGGGGGAGGAGCAGTTAGTGGTGCCTGCCCAGTTCAGGGAGAAGCTGGTTAGACTAATGCAGGTGGCACCACTGGCAGGTCATTTAGGGGTATGTGAGACTACTGATAGGTTACATTCTTATTTTTGGTGGCCTAATATGCATGCATCGGTGGCTTCTTTTTTGATGTGTCATATTGGTAAGGTAGTTGGAGAACCCCACCCAGGAATACCCGTGGCACCTTTGATCCCTACACCTGCAGTTGAACCGCCATTGACTTGTGTCATAGTTGACATGGTTGGTACCTTAGCACCCACCAGTTCGGGAGACAAATACTTGCACACTTTAATTGATACTACCACTCACTAGATACCCGGAGGCTATCCCGGTTAGCAGCACGAACACGAAGATGAGAGACCATTGTAACAAACAGGCAAAATATAGGGTGTTCAAGGTGGGCGACGAGGCTTTGGCATGGTTGTCAGTTCAGGGTCGACCCATGGCTGTTAAGTTTTGTGGTCAGTATCAGGTCATTAAGCAGATTGGTGAGGTTGACTGTGTAATATATACACCCGACCGTCGCATAGCCTCCCAATGCTGCCCTATTAAAATGCAACAGCCCTACCATAGACCGACTGCATCTGGCCGTGGCGCTGATGGAGGTGATGCTGCGCAGGCAAATGTAGCCGCAAGGAATGCGGGGGTGCGCATGTATGGTATTGGCGGGGAAGCCTTGGCACTTATGAACTGTGGGAGTGACTGCACAGGTGGTACCGCTTGTTCCTTTCATGACCTGGCTGTATTAGGGACGAAGGAAGAGAAGGAGGGAGACTATAGTCTAGAGGCTGCGGTCCTGGCTGGGTTGTGGGAGGGCAATGAGTCTGTTGTTCTTCGAGATAAGTTGCAACCTCTTGTTCCTAAGTGCCAAGAGGAGTTGTTTACTAGGCTGTGGCAGTACTTCCGCATGTTTGTTGATTCTCCAGGCCTGATGTCCGGGGTGGCACCCGACATAGAGGCTGGAGACAGTGCAAAGCTCAAGTTGGCTCCCTACCGTATAAATCCTGCTCGACAGCCTGTCTTAGAAGCAGAGCTGGACTACATGTTGGAGAAGGGTCTGAGGGATAAGGGATATCATGAGTGGTCTTTGCCAGTGACTGCAACCTGAGCAGAGTGGCGGGATCCATTTTTGTGTTGATTGCAGTAGTGTTAGTGCATTATCCCAGACAGACAGCTCTCCATTACCCAGAGTTGACGACCCCATAGACCGCATCGGGGCTGCCACGTTTATCACTAATGTGAAATTAGTGACATGTTATTGGCAGGTCCCATTGCCGGAGAGAGCGAAGAGAAGTGCCAGTCTTGTGATGGACTGGGCAGTTTATCAGTGTCAGGTGATGTTCTGCTGCTGGAACACAGTTTGGATGTGTGGCATGTTAAGGGCACTGATAATGTTCTGGCTGATTGGTTGTCATGGGAGGGTATGTTTTAAGGAGAACCCTCGCCGTTCAGTCAGTGTTGGTGTAGCCTCCTACTTTGGTTTGATTAGCATGCTTATGTCTGGTGCATGTTGGTTGCCGTATGTAGCCCAGCGTAGGGTTGTAAAGTAGGAGTTGCTGTGTTTCTGTATAGAAGTAAATATTTAAATACAAAAATATAAAACTATAAAAATACTAAAAAGACTAACAGTCTTGTAGTGTTATTGAAGTATATGCAGTCTGTTGTTTCAAGATGCACCAACAGACTCCCCCTGGGTGTGAGGTTGTCACTCCCAAATGAGTTTTGTAACCTATGTCATTATTGTGAGCGAGTTCCAAGTACGAAACCTTTAGTGCAGGGGCCCTGTGAGAGGTTAGGGTGCTATACGTCCGTCCTATGTTTTCCACGAGTATAATTACATCTTTGGTTCAGCCCTTGGGGGATTGTTTTCGTTTATCATAAGTTTGCACAATGATGCCTTATATTTACTTGATTACTTTTGTATAGTTAATGAGAGCCTAGGAGCTTAAAATAATTGTTGAGTCTAGCAATTTCTGGAGCTCTCCTCCCCTCCTAGGACTCTCATGTTCACATGACCGCCACTCTTGAGACAGACACGATACTAAGCATATGGCATATGTGCTGCATGGGCTGTCACAGGCTTGCCTCATAGTTCCCTTGTTTACCTCATTTACCATCTTGTTTCTTATTGAATAGTAGCAGGGCAAGTCTGGGAGTCATTTAAACTAACTTTTATTATTATAACTTTTTTATTTTGCATACAGGAGTTTTCTGCATTTGCTAGAGATACTGCATTTCTTTTTTCTGGCAATCCTCTTTTCTTCCTCCATTTCGTTTCCATTATTCTGCTGCAGTGTTTTACCATTCATATGTGTATATTATCCTGGTTGATATCTCTAGTAGTTTGGGGATTGGCCTGCTTATCCAGTATCTGTTGAGCATTTGTTGAGCCCTTGAGGACAGGGGTTGTTGGGTGGTGGGGAGGCCTATATACTGCCTCAATAGGCTACTTTGATTTTCCTTCCACCACACAGCATCCTCCAACTCGGGCCTTATTTAACCCTTCGAGGGTGGCAGCTAATTTCCAACCTACTAGCAAATCGACCCTTGTGCCTTGTTTAGTTTTTAGCAGCAATACATTCGGTGCAGTCAGTGACTAAGGGTGGAGCCTGTTACTAGCTGAGGTTGTCCCCATTGCACTCGGTTGTATTGAGCTAACCCCAGATGATGTTGTAAGGGTTAAGTCATTAAAGTTGTTTACCTCCTACAACACCACCGCTGAGCTGTGCTGAAGAGAACCACTCGGTGTATTATTAGGACATAGGCTAGGGATAATAGGCTTGGCACAGAGGTTTATTGCACTGGACTTTCCATGGTTTTTGCTCTTTATTGTTCTCAATTCCTAAGCGATTGGGCATGATATAGATTGTTCTGGGAGTCTAGTAGTGGTATGGTTAGGTAATATTTGGGCAGTTTAGAATAACCTTAGAAGTTCTCTTGCATACTACACACACTATGGACTAGACTCGGGGACAATAGATATTTTTGTGTCTCCTTCTTACTGCTTTAATAGAGCAAAGAGGAAAATAAAAAAAAAATCCTGGAGAACCTGCGTGTCTTGGTGTTTGAGTCAGATATTAAGAGCGTGTCTGTTGCAGGGTAGTACGGTGCTGTGTGCTAGGCTATTAGAGCATCTGGTTGCCCCGGCTCCCTCGTAACAATGTACTTTCTACCTTCTCTGGGTTTAATACTAAGAAGGTGCATGGTCCAGATGGTGTTCCTCCTACTGTACTAAAAAAACTGTGTTTCCGTGTTGACTCACTGCCTAGGCAAACTCATTCGTCTCTGTCTCTCCTCTAACGTCTTCCCTTCTTGCTGGAAGTTTGCTCTCATTTAACCTGTCCCAAAGAAGGGTGACCGCTCTCAACCCTCCAACTATCGTCCAGTTGCTATATTTTCTTGCTTCTCTAAAGTTTTTTAAGCTATTCTTATTTCAAAATTTCTTAAGCATTTCTCTTCTCATAATCTACTGTCAGTTCGTCAGTATGGCCTCCTTAGGGGGTCATTCTACTGGTGATCTTCTTTCATATCTTACTAACTTCTGGTCATCCTCCTTTCGGGACTTCAGTGAGACCTTTTCTATTGCATTATGCACATCGAAGGCCTTCGATAGAGTCTGTCACAAATCTTTAATTTCTAAACTACCCTCCTTCGGTTTCTATCCCTCCATCTGTGCCTTTATCTCCAATTTCCTTTCTGGCCATTCCATAGCTGCGGTTGTGGATGGTCATCGTTCACTTCCTCATCCTATCAACTCCGGTGTTCCTCAGGGCTCTGTCTTATCTCCTATTCTCTTTCTAGTTTAAAAAAATGATCTTCTCAACTGTATCTCCAGTCTCATCCATTCATACGCAGACAACTCTACCTTACACTACTCAATACGTTTTCCAGAACGCTCCAGCCAACAATCCATCAAAAACAAACATAATGAAGCCATGCAACACTTATCTTCTGATTTAACTATCTATCTATCTATTTACTCAGGCCCAATCCCCATTTTTCCTATTTTTATTTTATTTTATTTTTATTTTTATTTTTTTTTGGGGGGGGGACTCAAGACAGAGCAAAAACAGGGACAACACAAAACACAACAGAAAACAACGAACACACAAAAACAAAACACAAATTCACACACATCTAGGTCATTCAGGAGAAGACCCAGAGACCAGGGACACCAAGGTGCCCCGGACCCCGACCCACCCGGAGAGATTCCGATCTCATCAGGCAGACATGCAGTGAAGCCGTACCGCCACAAGCCCGCCCACCACACTTCCAGGCGCACCCTTCATATTAATCGTCTCCCCAGGCCAGGCGCCTGATAAACTATCTTCTGATTTAACTACTATTTCCAATTGGGGCAGAGAAAACCTTGTTGCCATTAATGCTTCCAAAACCCAATTTCTCCTTCTATCTACCCATTCGAAACTCATAGAGGACTATCCCTTATTCTTCAACAATACAAAAATTAATCTTTCATCTTCTCTCAATATTCTTGGTGTCTCTTTTTCTTCTGCGCTCACTTGGAAGGACCATATTACCAGTCTAGCTAAGGCAGCCTCCCAGAAGCTGGCTGTGCTCAACCGCCTCAAGGGGTTCTTTACCCCTGCACAGCTTCTTGCTCTGTACAGGGGCACAGTGCGTCTTTGTATTGAGTATTGTTCACATGTGTGGGGAGGATCATCTCACACCACACTCCTAGACAAAGTAGAAAGGAAGGCCTTTCTTATAATTAATTCCCGCCCACTCACCAACTCTCTGCAAACTATCTCTCTTCGCCGCAATGTTGCATCTCTCTTGCTATTCTATCGATACTACAATAATCAGTGCTCCTCAGAGCTCTCCCAGTGTATACCACCTCCTCTACGTAGGGCAGGTGGTACCCGTCTTGCAGTACAATCCCACCCCTACTCTGTGCAACTCTCCAACCCAAGAGTGAAACGTTACTCTGTCTTTCTTCTATTCAACAGCTGAATTTTGGAGCTCTCTCCCAGAATCAGTCTGTTCCTCCTCCTATGACTTAAATTGCTTCAAACTCTTTGTGTCCAGGCATTTTGGCTCGAATGTTCCTTGATTTTGGCCCAGTCACTCTTTCAACTCTGGGGGAGGCACGCAGGTACTTCTGCTTTTTGTCTCCCTCACTCACATAGAAAAAAAAAAAAAAAAAAAACAAGGACTGGAGCCTGTTACGAAAACCCTAGTCCCTTCTCAGAGGAGCCTAACGGAGGGAGAAGATATACAGTGTAAGCTGGAGAGTTAGAGGTTAGAAATAAGTCAAGGATGTTGGGCTACTTTCCCAGGCTGTCCAGGACATGGGTAGGGTGCTGAACTAATTCTACGTCATTTAGGATAGAAAAGATGTAAGCTTATTCACTAGGTTGGTTATTGAAATGAGAGGAAAGCCATTGGTGTTTCACATGAGAAGTACGATAGTCAAAGAATTTTGGATAGTCAGTAGCATTGGGAAGAGATAAACAACATAGATATAATTATATAGTGAACGAGTGACAAGAACGCATAAGCCAGAGAGTTGAGAATTCAGAAGAGTCGAAGTTAGGAACCCGAGAGCAAGACAGATTTTTTGCATACCAAGGAGTACAAAGGAAATCAAGAAACAAGAGGTCTAGCAACCCCTCATGGCTGTTTGCCCACTAAAACACTGATGCACAAGTGTATGGAAGTGTGAATTAGGGTTGTTATTAGTATATAGTCCCCTTTCAAATACTGCCACCATCATAGGATTACCCAAAGATTAATTAGATAACTCAAAATAATACTTAGAATCAGGTAACTGAAACTTGAGAATAATTCACAATAGTTTAATGAAAGATATCTTAAGACTTATTCAGAAGTACACTAATAGATTGATTGTATAAGTATTCGTAATAGTAAGAATAATTCCAGTATGGTATTATGTCTGTTTATCACACACAGAGGTGATCTCTGACCCCTAGTTGAGCGAGCTCGGGGTCTCCGTATTTCCTGCCTACCAGCTCTCTATAATCAGCTTATATGCCCTCGGTTTACGCCCTCTGTATGACGTAAAACCACTCATTACCATTCTACGTGTACAATCTCAACCAATCCTGGTACCTGTTAATAATGACGTATTAGGGTGTGATCTCAAAACGTGACCCGCCCTAGGTAAACTTTTCCACTCACAGTATCCCTGCCAATATTACAGGTGTCCGGACACGTGATGTTGTGTGACTTGGTTTGATGACACCAGTCCTGACATATGTGAATTCCATGACCTGCGGGGTCAAATGTATACATCCTGTTGCCCCTCAGTCTGCATCCATTGCATTTGATACAAGGAAAATACAACGTTAATACTATAAGCTGTTATAATAGGGTTATTTGATTATTAGATTACCATATGTGTACCCCTGTACATATATAAGTCATGAAATAATAATTGGATACATTGGAGCACATAACACGCCCCCCTTAAAAATAAGAGATATAATTTCTACCACTGAAATTACTCCCAAACAAATATAATAGAAATTAATTATAGTATTAAGAATAAATGTTCTAGTTTTGTGATTTTTGTTTGTTGTAAGATTTTCGAAGTTTGTAAACCCATTATGTAAAGGAATTTCAAATTAAGAAGATTCTGGAAGAACAAAAATGTACATAATGACAAATATATAGAGATTATATATATATAAGTGTACACATATCCCAAACAACAAAGACATAGGAGCAAATCGAACATAATTGAACCAACGTAGAGAAAGTTTATCATCCTTTCGATAGGATCCACCAATTACCACATCACTCTATCAATGTGTTTGATCGAAATGTTATCCAGTCATTAGTTGTTCTGAAATATGAATACAATAAATTGTAGGTTATAGTTGAAGTTAACACTTAAATTAAAACTGATAACTCGTGTTTCAAGAGTTATAATACTAGGTTTCAACATTGATAACACTGTGACGAAGTTGTAGATGTAGAGTGCAACTAATTTTCAATATAGATAAACACTACGTTGAAGTTATACTAAGGAAAAGAAAGAGATAGAGAATAAATTTGAAATCTGGTTTTCAACATGGAATAACAAGGAAAGAAAATTAAACCAATCAGGTAATATGCAATATGCAATAACAAATCAAATGTTCAAAATAGTTATATACACAATAAAAATTACATAGAATATATATAAAAAAAAATGCTGAAAATAGAAAACCTGAAAAAAACAAAACCAATATACAATTTTTGTTTATGCAAAGTAAGTTAAACACGGAATCGGACCAACCAAAATACCACAGGTCTGTTTACAGTCCTCTACTGCCTTACACATAGGCCGAATGAAAACAATTTATGTTCTAACATTTTGGATAATCTCAATCCTTGTCAACCTACCCTCAATGTTCTTGGAAAAATAATTACAAGGAAAATGATAATGCAAATAAGCACGACAAGACCAGTGAACAGTGGCAGAGGGTAGATGTAGTCCGGACGAACGAAATGCATGAATGACAACGTACCGGTATCCATGGATGTGTTAATCAGCTCCAAAATTTCAATCTCACGCGAAATTATCTTAGGAAATGAAAAGTTGTTTGTAATGTTTACTTCAGACGGAATGCTAGCAAACAGAATATCCTGTTCTGTGAACGAAAGTATGTGAGTGAATGATGGATAAAGAGTAAGATGAGATGAAACCAACAGACACGAGTCCCTTACATAAACTTGGCCAATACATGATTTATGAAAGGGTGCACGGTCCGGGCAGTAGTTCTGAAGCATTCACAAAATAAAGAAAATTAGTATTAATTACGTGAACGTGAAAAAAATGGGTTAAATTGAACCAGAGTGAAATTACAGTTATCCAGGATATCGCCATTGCCAATAATAGCTTGAACACATTTGTTAGACTTCATCGGCAGTAAAGGAACGGCAGACGCTGGGCAAATAGTAAACAAGCCGAGAGCCGTGTGACAAAACGCATGAACAGTGGAGGAACTCAGTAACGAATAGTAATCATCTGTATACTTCCCTTTCGAAACTAGCAAATTCTCAGCAGGAAAATTAATAGTGAGCAAGGAATTATACAATTTTACCGGAAAAGGTATAATTTCATACCAAGACAAAATCATGTCAGAAGCAAAAGGGATCAACATAAGAAATTTACCGTGACTCACATACACCTCAAGAAAAGGGTAATATGACTAATTCTGAGAGACCCACCAAAGGTACCAAATCAAATTCCCTGTTTGCCAAGTTCAGCAACTCGGATAAGTCAGCCAAGGAAAGTAAGTCAGATCTCACTAGCCCGTTCTCCGCGTGAACTAAAGCATGCATATATCGTTCAAAATCCTTCCCCATAATAGTAGATACAATATGGAAAGTGTCAATACGAGTGGATATCATGACGAGCTCTTCAAAGTACGTTACGTTACTCTCTAATGCATTTAGTGAAACTTGCATATCATTAAGAAACGTACTCATATCAGTAATGGTGGTCACCATATTCTGTAAATTCATGTTGTTCGTAGACATAATCCTGTTCTGTTTCTCCAAATATATAGAAAGATCCTCAATTTTACTCTCAACAGACTGAAGGTCTTCCTCAGTAACGAGGCCAAATAAACCCCCAAGTAGTTTACCACCTACATTAATTAAACCCCGTTTACGGCGAGAGTGAGAGTCAGGTTCTGCATTACGAAAAACATGGTCTACCTCAGACTGCACAACAGACAATTTCCAGCGCATCAAATGAAATAAATCCACAGTCTGAGTATTCGAGTGCTTAGTCAAATCTTGAAGCTCGTCCAACTTATCCCTCGTTCTAGTTACATCCTCCGAAACTCTACCACATCCCCGTTTAATCTTAGTTAAGTATGTCATATCCACGTAAGATCCTACCACATCGGACACTATTACAACTTTACCCTTAGGTCTCATAATCATTCCCGACCTAGTGAGAGTAGTAGGATTGCCTGCGCTAGCGGCGACAGTGCGTAGCTGTCCAGCCAACCATCCCAGTATCCAGAATACCAAGAAGCGCCCCACAATCCTTCCTACGACACCCATCTGAGGAACCAAACCAAAACATTTATGGTGACTAAAAATGTACATGTAAAATGAATCCAAATTAATTCCCAAACTGTCAACCCACCATTGAGCAACAAAATTACTTCCCTCTTTAACAAAAGCAACATTACTCGATCTTAAATTATATTTATGAGCACCATTTGTCTTAGGCCGTTTACGTCCCTTAACATTCCTCGGACTCACCGGTTTGTGGTCAACCGAAATATCTTCATAACCAGGTAAATTGCGTATAACACGTTTCAAATTATTCACATAATCCCTTTTCTCAACGCCCTTTTCTAAGTGTTTTATAACAGTACTATTCTTGTCGACTGAAGTTACGCGGTAAGGACCCTCGAAAACAGGTTGTAATTTAACTTTGTCGAAAAAATTCCCTTAAATAAACAAGATCCCCTACAACAATATTAACATCCCTCCTATGTTTATTCGCTACGTTCATCATGTCTTCCTTTGATTTCGAAAGAGAACTGCGTAAAGTCTTATAAATAGACAGAACATTATTCAAGTGATACAGCACGTAATCATCGCAGTTATAAACAGGAGAATTAGACTGAACCAACGAATTGTGAGGAAGTCTCATATCTCTACCAAAAACAATAAAATAAGGCGAATCCGCAATTGAGGAATTTATCGAACAATGTAGTGTTGATTCTGCAAATTGTAAAACTGAATCCCATGTACTCGTATCACGATCTAATAATAAGCCGCGAAGAGCACGGATAAGAGATTGATTAGCGCGTTCCGCCAAGCCATTAGACTGGGGTGAATGAGGACAAACAGTAACATGATCTATAGTATATTCATCGCAAAGTTTCGCCATACTAGAATTACAAAATGCTGTACCATTATCAGTTATAATTGTATTAGGACAACCAAATTTACACACGACGTCCGCTAAAAAATTATTAGCGACCGATTTCGACTCTTTATCCTGCAACACTGATAACACTACATACCGTGAAAAGTGACAACTAGTGAGCATTATATATTGGTTGCCGGCGTCAGTCAGTGGAAGTTTCAATAAATCTATAGCAACCACATCGAAAGGATACGCCGGAATCGGATATTCCCCGATTTTCACTTCCGGGCTCAACTTAGGCTTAATAGTGGTACATGTAGAACAACAGTCAATATATCTATCTATATCCTTTTTCATCGTCTGCCAATAATAATTTCTCTGAGCTTGTGTCAAACACCGAAGCTTCCCCGGATGCCCAATTGTATCATGTCCATGTAAAATAGGTAATAAAGTACTAATTTGCGAATCTGGGATGACGAATTGTAAAATTACCCTGTCATTTAAATCCCTCTTTCTGTACAAACACCCTTCATGCATTACAAAATTAAAATAATCAAACCCTGCTAAGTTGGGTTGACCAAGAACATTGTCGCTAAAATCACCCGATTCTAAAGCAAGAATTACTTTACCCCAAAAACTATCTTTACGCTGGTCTAACACAATACTTTTACTGCACAATAGTACGTAAACCGACACTAAACAAACAGGATTCCTTGATAACTCATCGGCAACTGTGTTGAGCTTGCCTTCAACGTACAATAATGTAGGATTGTATTATGCTAATGTCAACTTCCACCTGGCACATCTACCCGTGAGAAGTTTATCATCAAACAATTTAATCAGAGGCTTATGGTCTGTCCAAACAGTTACTTCATAACTATATATTACCTCACAAAAATATTTAACGCCCAAATTAGCGCTGCACCTTCTAAATCGGTAACACAATAATTCTGTTCTGCAGGTTTTAAAGAACGGCTAGCGAATCCTAACGGCCGTAAGAGATTCCTATCGTCATACTGCATAAGAACAGCCCCAAACCCAGTATATGATGCATCAGAATTAATATAGAAAGGTTTCTTAAAATCAGGGAAAGCAAGGGTCGGTCGAGATGTTAAGCTCGCCTTTAATTCAGTAAAAGAACCCTCTTGTTCAACTCCCCACAAAAATTTAGCGTCCTTCTTGAGTAAAATATATAGGGGCTTCGCGATACTAGCGTAGTTTTTTTATAAATGCCCTAAAGTAGCCTGATAGGGCCAAAAATTGCCTTAACTGTTTTACGTTAGTGGTCGTAGGAAATTTAGTGATAGAATTTGTTAATTAAGCAGTGGTATTTACCCCGTCCGGAGTTAATTCATGCCTCAAAAATGACAGTTTCTTTTTAAAGAATTCACATTTACTGATTTTAATTTTTAAGCCTCATTTAATTTAGAAAGTATATTTCTCAGTGCAATAAGATGTTCCTCTACCGTTCTAGAAAAAAATATAATATCGTCTATATATACATAAACATTATGACCAATCAATCCTGCCAATACATTATTCATTAATCTCTGAAAAATCGCTGGTGAATTTTTAAGCCCCATGGGCAAACGTTTGTACTCGAAAGTACCGGAGGGAGAATTAAATGCTGTATATTGTCTTGATTCCAGTGATAACCCGATTTGATGAAAACCACTTGAAAGGTCGAGAGTTGAGAATACCTTGTTCTGTGTTCCCAAACTTGCAAGAATTTCCGGTATCGCCGGCATATGAAAATGATCGGTCTCCGTAATGGTATTAAGCCTTCTAAAATCTACTACGACTCTAAACTCCCCCTTCGCCTTCTTCGGGACTAAGATAGGTGATCGCCAAAGTGACGTTGATGGTTGAATTACGTCCTGAGAAAGTAAATCTGAAACATGTTTATCAGTCATTTCCCGTTGACTATGCGATAAGTGATATATAGGCAGGTAAACGGGCTTCTGATCCTTGCCACTCAACACAATTTTATGATCTATAATATCAGTAAACCCCATAGCGTCCCCTTTTAAATGTACGGACTCATTAAATTCCCTCAATAATGCCTTAAGCGGACCCTGAGCCTCAGGAAAGTCGGTTCCTTGTAAATCCTCGTAAATCTTATGCATTCTATCATCCATACCAGGAGAGTTCCCTGTGCGCACTGATGCCACGTGAAGAGAATTAATTTCTTCAAATTTACAAGGTACACAGGAAGCATTACACAACTTCGTATCCGCATATAATTTCATTAAGCCATTTGTGGCATTTAAAATGAGAGCTTGAAAAACATTGGTGTCATCCACCTCATGAAGGGCCTGAGCAAATGTAATACCCTTGATCGCTGAGGAATCGGGTAATAATACAATAGAGTTTACTGTACTCTTAAGCCTTCCAGCCCGGGTGTCATTTTAAAATGACACCAAAACAAAAGGGCCGGAACCCGGGTGTCATTTTAAAATCTTTGTGCTTGAAAGCGTGCTTCAAAATTTGCGCGGCCAATTTTGGCATGGTAGGAGCGACCGCAGCGCCACCAAGCCTCAACTACTAGTGTTATCAGTTCGTACGTGGCCGCCATAGCGAGTAATACTGAAAAAATGTTTTCCGACGTGTCCGATTCGTTGCAACCTCCCGCAGGCCCCAGTGCTACCCCACTTGCAACTTCAACGCCTGTTCCAACCGAGAAGAGGGCTCAACAAAAGAAAGTTAAGCGTTTGTTGAGTGATAGCGCTATACAGCGACAACTTTTTGAAAGTGATGAAGAGAGCAGTGGCGAAAGCTTGGTGGACAAGGTACAATTTATAAGTGAAAGTGAAGACGATTTCGTGGGCTTTGGAGACGACGATAATGTCGATTTATTTGAGGGGGGAGACAGTAGTGATGATCCTGATGTGGAAGTGTTTCAGGAAGGTGCCATTGAGCTTCCCAGTGTGCTAGAACCTAGGCCTACCCCCTCGCCATCTTTGCTAGGTCAGCCTAGGCCTAGCCTTAGCCCTACCCCAGGACCTTCCCCTTTGCCTGCCCGTACGCCCTTGAAAGTGGGCAAATATTTCTACAAACAATCATTGATCAAAAGTGCAGCTAAAAAAGCACGCAGGGCAGCCGCAGAAAAGCATAGGGAAGCTGAAGATAGCGATAATGACGCCGACCCTGGCCTAGCAACCACCCGCATTCCATTGTCCCGACGCCTTGACACGGGACGCCGCGTGGGTCACCCACAGCCCTCGCCTTCATCTCTCGTTCAGAATGACCAAAGGGCCTCTTCAAGTGGTATTGGTGATGTGCCACAGGCCTCAACACACGGCAGAGCATTATTTCCTGCTGAAAAGCCCTCGGCTCGCCGCAAAAGGAGCCTAACTCCCGAGGCCTCGGCTCCCATTCTTGAAGCTCCCGCAGCCTCCCGCGCCCCACACCGCCGACGCCCGGTCACTTCTTCACCAGAATTGTCTCCTGAGGAGGATGCTGACGACCCCAACATTGCCCCAGATGACCTGACGTCGCCTGAGGAGGAAGAGGAACAGGAACAGGAACAGGAAGAGGAAGAGGATGTGCCGACAAATCGAGGGAGAGGACGAGGTCGTGGACGTGGTCAGCCTGCCGACGCCGCTGCCCCTGGGCCTGGGCCTGGGCGTGGGCGTGCAGGGCGTCCGCCTGGGCGTCCGCCTGGCCAAGGGCGTGTGCCTGCTGCAGCACGACCTCGAGCATCAGCATCCGACCTGTTTGTGTGGACAGATGGAGCTGATTTTGAGCCAGATTGTCCTGCCTTTGACGAGGTACAGATGGGTTCTGGGGTGTCACCAGCATATCCCTGTGGCCCAGATGCTACCCCCAGTGAACTTTTCTGTGGCTTCTATGACAATGAAGTCATGGAATACCTCGTCAAAGAGACAAATCACCACCATGCTATCTGTGCCAACTTTCTTGGGAGGAAGACCAGTGCCAAGATGGTGGCATGGAGAGCTCTCACTGTGGCAGAACTATATGTGTTCTTGGCACTCACAATGCTCATATAAGGAAGCACGTTCTGGCTGACTACTGGATCACTGGCGACATCATAACGACTCCATCATTTGGCAAATACATGTCCAGGGACAGGTACTTCGACATCCTCTCCTATCTCCACCTGACAAACAACATGGCAGTCCACCTTCCCGACTCATTATGGAAGATCAGGAAGCTGTATGACATGATACGTCATCGGTTCACCACATACCTGATTCCTTTCCAGAAGATGTGCCTCGACGAGTCTCTGGTCCTGTTCCGTGGTAGGCTGCACTTCCGACAGTATATCCCGTCCAAGAGACACCGCTTCGGCATCAAGCTCTTCGTCCTCTGCGATTGCTTGACGGGGTATGTGCTGGACTTTATAGTCTACAGCGGCAAGGCTGGAGAAGTTGTGACTGACCCTCTCATTGGTTTTGGTGGCGCTGTAGTGAAGAAGATGATGGAGAGGCACTTCAATAATAACCACATCCTCTACACAGATAATTATTACACGTCGCCTCTCCTGACCAAGTACCTCCATGACCGCAAGACCGGAACTGTCGGACAGTCAAGGGCAAAAGGAAGGGCATGCCAGGCTACCCAACCAAGACGAAGAAGGCTGACATCTTCCACAAGAAGAGTGGCCCCATCCTCTCCATCCACTGGCATGACCAGCGTAAGGTCAACCTCCTCACCACATGCCACAAGGCCAAGATGGTCGCCACAGGGAAGGTGGACCGAACAACCAAGAACCCCGTCCAAAAACCAGCTGCTGTCCTGGATTATAACATCAACATGCGCCTCGTTGACAAGTCCGACATGCAGATGGGCTTCATCGACTGCCTGCGAATATCTTGCAGGTGGTACAAGAAGTTTATCCTGCATACGGTAGATATGTCGATCCTCAATGCCTACAACATCTACCGTCTGAGGACTCCAGGAGCCAAGAAGTACAAGTCCCTGCGGAAGTTCCACAAGCAGGTGCTACTTGAGCTCCTGGCTAAACATGCGGGTACACCAGGCAGGCCAATACAAGGACCAGGCCACCTTGACAGAACGGGGTGTGCTGAATTCTTCAGGAAGCACCAGCTCAGCGCCCTTCCTTTCAAAGCACCAGGTAGTAATGTTAGGAGTCAGAAGAGGTGCCATGTGTGCAGCCACACAACTCGCAGACCCCGCAAACCCACAAAAACCACTTGGGAATGCCTCGAGTGTCAAGTTGGACTGTGTGCTGGCACCTGCTTCAATGACTTCCACACTCTAACAAACTTTTGAAGTGGAAGTGACAACAGTGAAAGTGACACTCAAATGTAGGCTAAGAATAATAATATAACTAAGTATAAGTGAAAAGGACACATAAGTAATAATAAGTGCCTTCAATAACAATATGAACAAGTGAAAGTGACACTAAAATATATATTTCTAACAATAAATAAGTGAAAATGACACTCAATAAGCCTAGGCCAGTCAAAGTGACAGTATAATAATAATAAAACTAAGTATAAGTGAAAGAGACACACACAAGTAATAATAAGTGCCTTCATAACAATATGAATAAGTGACAGTGACACTATATATATTATTAGCTTACCTAACAATACATAAAAGGAGAAATGACACTACCAATTATCAAAGTCCAGTGAAAGTGACACTAATAATCATAATAATAATAATAATAAAACGAAGTAATAAGTGACAGAGACACAAATAAGTTCATATAAATAACTTTATTGAGTGAAAATAACATAATAACTATAATAAATGACAGAATAACCAATAAAACACTATCAATCGCATCCTGGCATAATTGTGGGTGGAGCGACGAGTGCAACTGGGCGTCGTAGCCGGGGCCGCGTTTGAGTGTTCGGACGCGCCGAGGTAAATACGCAGCAAAAGTTACCTCCACTTCCATCACCATCACTCCGGAACCAGTTGAGCTAGAGAGCTCTACTCAACGCCATTCTACGCAGGAAGGTAAGGCGCTCATTTCTATATAATATTATGTTTGATTAATGTAGGTCATATATTAAGCGAGATTAGCCTTAGTTTACTTTTGTTGATATTCGACCAGATCGCCCGGATACGAGCTCCGTCATTAGGAGAGCCTGCCCGGGCCAGGAGGGTTAAAGGTGGTGGTGCATGACATGGGCTCTCCCTATAATGGTAAATAACAAAGTGTAAGTAACCCACTTTGAGTGTTCTTATACAATTTTGTGAAACAATAAACTCAATATATAGAATTTTATACCTTACGGAAGATGTGAATGATTCGGTGATAAGGCGACCTTCGTGACGTTACACAAGTAAAATTGTAAACAAAGACAGCACGGTCCAGGAAGACGCCTGAAACACTAACTAGAGGTCTATCGAGTTGTGAGGCTGACTCGAACTTTAACTTTTTGTTATAACAACCTGCACAATGGACGTGGATAGTGAGAGCTCCAATGAAAGCAGTGAACAATTTGAAATGCCTTTCAATTTAGTTCAACCTTATCCGTTTGAACCAGAAGCTGTAGCTGTAGCCTACAGCTACCAGCAGCAGCAGCTGCAGAGGCGGCAGGGCAGAGTCCTCAGGCTCAAGCTGTTGGTGGACACCTAGTACGCTTACACATGAACCACAGGGAATGGTAAACATAGGCCTAAGCATTTTGGAATAAAATAGGGTGTCAAATGGGATAATTTTGTTTCAAGACTGGAATAAAGATGAGAAAATATACAAGAAACTTAGCCTAGTTTGAAATTAGGCTAGCCTAGGCCTATATTGTTTTGCTTATTTGATCACTTCCAAAAACATAGCCTAATTTTAACTTTGAAAAAATAAGCCTAGCCTATTTTGTAAAAACTATGAAAAAGATGGGACTGCTCTCGACGACTCGTTTGACAGCCTGGTTCAAGGCTTGGCTAACTATGAACTTAGGCTAGGCCTATGACTTCTCTTTTCAGTCAAACATGTCCCTCTAGGCCTAGTATGTAGAAACGAGGTGCCGTTGTAAATGTAAATGCTTAGGCTATTGTGACGCCTGCCAGCGTTGGCAGAATCGCCTCCCGGTAGCCACTAGCACTCGCCAGGGCAGTGAAATGGGCTACAGTCTGTCTACAAGGTTGTACTTTCTTTCTTGTGAATCGTCATGTCACAGGCAGGGTAGAAGTGGTCTTTGTTTTCGCCTGTGACAATGCATTGTATTTTATATCATGAGTTGAACATAAGATGCATTGTAGTGAAGGAGAGAGAGAGAGCGAGCGAGCAGGGTGGGGGAGGTGAGTGTTGCTTTTCCTCCTCCTCCCTCCTCCCTCCCGGAGGAGTTGCTCGCCCGCGTGGCCTTTTCTCTCGGTTTTGATTGGCTGGTGGTTCCTGGCGCCTTCTGCAGGCCTGCTGCCGGGTGACGTAGCGGCCTGTGATTGGCTGACCACTGTGCCTTTGTGTGGGATCCTGGAGGGGTCCAGAGGAGCTATTCTCCTCAGACCTTTCCTGACTAGCATACCCTTCACATATCCCTTGCCCCCCTGTCTCCCGACTTCTACCTATAGAGCACTTTCTCTCTCTCTCAACTTCTTACCTCTCATTCTTCTACTCTATTTAATATCATAACTTCCCTTTGGTTCTGCACGATTTCATATATCGGCCATCGTATTATATGCTGAAGCTCTCAGATAACACATGTTTAGTTAGGCATTTTGGAAGGGTTACCAAATTTGTCTGTAGAGGTTGACACACTCACAGTGTCTCCCGTCCTGTATCTTGGTGGTCTGCTGGGGGATTTAATGCTAGACTGGGATAAGGCTACTGGTGTTGTGATTTCCATGTGTACTAGGTTTTGTTGAACCTGTACAATCGCAACGGAGACGTGGGAAGCCTAGGTGGTCTTTCTGACTGTGTACCTTGTGAGTTTAGCACTGTGTTGCGAGTGAGGGCTTTTGCCTCTGCCACCCAACACTGTGCTAACTCGTTTGCTTTGACTTTGAGAGGGTCGCCAGGAGAGAACCAGATACTAGCGATCTGGATCTCTCAAGAGAGCACCCCGTCAATTAACGTAATTTGGCCGCACAGCCTTAAGGACTTCGCTAGGCTACGAGCCACTTGCTCAGCCATTGTTTCCTAGCCTACTACATCCCAGCTAGACTTTATTCGCCTAGCAGACACCAGATTTAGATTATAAACTCTTTCTATTATGTATGCATTATTATTCACGGCATGTATTAGTCTAGGTTGTTGTTGAGTTGCACAACCCTAGTAGGCTGTTTCGTTGATGAGGAAGTACTTCTTTTGCTGTTTGAGTTCCTACTATTGCGCAGTAATTATTCCCGTGCCAGTTAACCCTATATGTCCTTACAATTGTCATATCCTGTTCCTGCTTTATACTACAGTTCAAAATCCGATACGATCATCTTAACCTAGCATCAGACTTTTTTCAGAAGATTCCTGCTCGATGCTTTGGGACTTTCGTTCACTTTCTTTAGTATAGGAGTGACAGTTCATTATTGTTTAGAGTAACTTTAAATATACTTTCTTCTAGTTTGCATTAAATCATTGGAGTGATTTAATTAAGATCTCTATCTTTTCCTAGTATACCTTATTACCGTAATTGTATGTTGTGATCAGGCTGTATCAGAGATCATCAGCCTGTAGTAGTAGTGCACTTATACTGAGTTATAGGATACCCCGTTATCGCAGATTTAACTCTGGAGGGTATAGGTGTTTTTGTGCGCCGGCATTATAAGTTCAGGGGTTGGATCTAGTGTTACCGTTGTGGCTGTGTGCCTTTCTAGTCCAATGATTAAGAGCCCTTGTTTTATACGAGCCCCGGTCGTAACAAATGGCGACCTTGCTTAGGATTTTGTGAACTTAGAGAAATATTGCAGGAGTGTTGTGGTCATTTGTTTTTGTTTGAAGGAATATAGTGGACACGTGGAATTTTTTTGGCAAGTAGTATAACACTTAAGAGTCTTCAAGCATCTTGTATTTTTGAGTGAATAGTCCTGCATAAGAGTTTAGGTACTTTTTTTTTTTTTATAAACGTTGAGAATTTTCGGTGGACACTATGTCGGACGACGGATCAGGGTACAGTGAGGACACAGTACGGGAAACAGAAACTGAGGTGGAGCAGCGGGCTTTGTTAGATGACATTAGAGTTATAGCTAGTGAGGAGGATGCAAGGAAGTTTCTGGAGATACCTATTACTGCTGACCGGTGTGTCGGGGATTGATCGGTATGGTCTCCAGTGTTTGGCCACGGTCATGGGGCATGTGGGCATTAGCAGCATGTCGAGAGGTGACCTGGTGGCCTGTGTGCTCGGCGGGGTGCGTGGGGCTTCGGGTGAAGCGGGAGCTGGGGCACCTTCGGCCCAGACCCCATTCCACTCGACTCCTACCATGGCGCCCCCTCGGGCTCCGGAGCCGGGTACGTTCCTGCAGGCCGATAGTCACTGGCAGCGTGGTTTGCACTTGGGTGAGTCTCCAATTGTTGCATCTCCTCCTCCTCAAGGTTTGACGGCAGAGATGCTCTTCCAGCTTGAGATGGCTAAGCAGCAGCGGGAATCTGAGCAGCAGCAGCGACAGTTTGAGATGGCTAAGATTCAGGCTGAGGAGAGAAGGGCCAGATATGAGACTGAGGAGAGAAGGGCCGTACGTGAGGCTGAGATTCAGTCTGAGGAGAGAAAGTCCATACGTGAGCAGCAGCATCAGCAGCGAGAAGCTGAGCTTAGGGTTGAGGCCACGAGGTACTGTGCGGACATAGATCTTGAGAAGTCTAGGGTGGAGTCGACAGGGCAGCGTCTCGGTTCTGGGAATCGAGGTCTTGATCAGTCTTTATCGCACCTGCTCAAGTTAGTCCCTGTATTTGATGAGTCGGGTGTCACTGAATTTTTTATGCGTTTTGAGAAGAAGTGCCGGGAGCACCAATGGCCCGAGGTTAAGTGGGCAGCCCTTGTTTCCTCTAGATTGATTGGCAAAGGACTCAAGGCATATGACGCGTTGCCCTTGGAGTCGTGCATCGATTATGAGGTATTGAAGGAGGCTGTCCTGCGGGCATATGAGTTACAACCAGAGACGTACAGATTGAAGTTCCGGTGTGTAACGAAGGGTCGTGAGTGCACCTTTCTTGAGCATGCCCGGGATCTGTCCGATGCATTTAGAAACTGGCTGCGTTCTGAGAAGGCATCGACGTTTGAGGAGTTGAAACAGCTGATGCTTCTAGAACAATTTTTTAAGTGTACGGGCAGCGATCTGACGTTGAATCTTAAAGAGAAAAACCCAAGAACTCTTCAGGAGGCAGCTGAGATGGCTGACCTTCGGATGTCACTGATTCGTAGGTGCGGGTCTGCACAACGGAACGATGCAGGTAACAAGGGGTGCAACACTCCACCCCCCCGAGTCGGTGATACACCATATAACCATTACAACAAAAGCAACGATACTAAGTCTGACCATAAACCTAATACCGTCCCGTTTAAGAAGGGTCAGGGCCCTTCCTCACCTCATGGGAAGCCCAAGGGGGAGTTAGAGTGTTTTCATTGTCATAAGAAGGGGCATTTTGCAAGAGCCTGTCCAAGCAAGCTACCTAATGCAGTTGTGTCTTTGGCTCACAACATTGGGGTGTCCCCGAAGTCGTCTGAGTTTGCCCGGGGTATAACATCAGAGGCTGGGACACAGCCAGTGGAGAAGAATCCGGAAGGCTCGAACCCTGTCCGCGATGTCTTTTGTGACCATCGAGGGCATGGCTGCGTGAAGTGGGCTGGTAAGTCGCATGGAGTTGAGCTGTTGCGAGACACGGGTGCCTCTCAGACTTTAATGAAGAACTTTACTGGTAGACCAATAAACGCAGGACGGGTGGTTGTGGTGCAGGGTATCAATGCTGTCAAGTCATACCCGTTGGTCAGGATGGAACTGGAGGTGGATGGTGTGACACGAGAGTTGGATGTGGGTGTTGTGGAGAACTTGCCTGTTGGGGGCGTCGACCTCCTTCTCGGCAACGACTTTGCGGTGCCTACTTCTGAGGTTTCACCCTTAGTCGTTGTCGAGAAGCCGGCCGACGTGAGTAGGGAGGAACAGGAGTGGGTAGAGAAGTGTCAAGTACAACCTGTGGCGTGTGTTGTTACTGGACCTCTTGCATCCAAAGTGTCACAGCCTGTTCCTCAGTCTTCTGATCAACGGAGGAACGATTGGACGAAGATGGCTAATGTTGGTAACAGTTTGAAGAGTTTAGTACCAGCGGCTCTTCTTGGCAACTCAGTATTGGCACCATTGTTGGAGTCTGGAGAAGCCCCAGGACCTGTCACAGCTAGTGAGGAGGTAGGGCAGGAAGAGACTCCGAGGCAGCAACGTTACACACGGAGAGAAAAAAGGGTTGCTCAGTTTGATATTGGAGGAGGACTTGGGTTGCTTCGGAAGCATCTAGACAGGTTGGTTCCCTCAGATATTTGTAAACTGCAGATGGAGAATCCGGAAGTTCAGAAGTGTGGTAATGGTGCTGTCGAGATCAAACACGAGGACGGGGAAACATGTCATGTGAACCTGTTGGAGGAGTTTGTGAGGCAACCACCTGAGCAGCCTACTGTCCCTGCGTTGGTGTGCAGCGGCCAAGGTGAAGAAGGAGAGGGGGGCAGTAGGGCACAGGTGGAGGAGAGTAGGGATTATCATGTCTCGCCGGAGCAGTGGGCGGGTGACACGAGTCTGGTGGCTGTGGAAGCGCTAGAGCACCTGCCTGAGCAGCAGTGTGCAGCGCTCCAGCACCAGCTCGGTTCATACCCCACTGGTCGTGCCGAGCCCCTGAGCCTCACAACTCAGGCGGTTCAAGATGTTCCGCGGGCAGGTCACGTGAATGCTGAGAGACCGTTAGCCTCGTTGTTTCGGTGGTTCAAGGTGGGCGACGAGGCTTGGACATGGTTGTCAGGTCAAGGTCGACCCATGGCTGCCAAAGGTGGTGGTCAAAAGGAGGACTTTGAGCAGATTGGTGAGGTTGGCTGTGGCATAGAAGTGTCCAGTCGTCGCATAGCCTCCCAATGCTGCTCTAGTCAATTGCAACAGCCCTACCATAGACCGACTGTATCTGGCCATGTCGCTAAAAACGGTGATGCTGCGCAGGCAGATGTAGTCGTAAGGAATGCGGGAGTGTGCATGTACGGTATCGGCGGGGAAGCCTTAGCAATAATGAACTATGGGAGTGACTGCACAGGTGGTACTGATTGTCCCTCTCATGACCTGGCTGTTCTAGGGACGAAGGTGGAGAAGGAGGGAGACTACAGGTTAGAAGCTGCGGTCTCGGCTGGGTTGTGGGAGGGCACTAGGCATGTTGTTCGTGGAGACAGTGCAAGGCAGTTGTTTACTAGGCTATGGCAGTACTTTCGCATGTTTGTTCATTCTCCAGGCCTGATGTACGAAGTAGAATCCGACATGGAGGCTGGAGACAGTGCAAGGTTCAAATTGGCTCACTACCGTATAAATCCTGCTCGACAGCCTGTGGTGCAAGCAGAGCTGGATTACGTGTTGACGAAGGGTCTGAGGGATAAGGAATGTCGTGAGTGGTCGTTGCCTGTAACTTTGCAACCGGGGTTAAGTGGCAAGATCAGTGAGTGTGTTGATTGCGAGAGTGTGTGTGCATTATCCCTGACAGACGCCTATACCTTATCGAGAGTTGACACCATAGACCGCCTCGGGGCTGCATCGCCTATCACGAAGGTAGAACTAGTGAAAGGTTATTAGCAGGCCCCGTTGCCGGAAAGAGCGAAGAGAAATGCCAGTCTTGTGATGAACTGGGCAGTTTATCAGTGCCAGGTGTGGTTTTGCTGCCGGGACACAAGTTGGATGTGTGGCATGCTAAGGGCACTGATAATGTTTTGGCTGATTGTTTGTCACGGGAGGGTTTGTTTGCAGGAGAACCCTCGCCGTTCAGTCAGTGTGTGTTGAGAGTGGAGTAAAATAGGCTTGCCCCTGTAAGTGCAGCCGCCATAAACATATTAAAAAAATAAAAAATCACATAAAAACTCTTTCTTTCGATAGTTAATTGTAAGTTGCCTATGTTATAGCTAAAGTCCTAAGTTGAACCTGTCTTTCACTTAGGAGGCTGGGTTCTGTGAAGCTCGCTCTGGGAGCATAGCAGGCTAAAATTATACTATTATGTTTGGGAGGGGTTATAAGATTTTCTTTATGTTGATATGTTGTTTTATGTAAGATTGAGCTTTGCATTTCATTTCTGGCGGAGTGGCTATGTGTGACGGGTCTTGTCGGCATTCTGCCTTGTCAGATATCGTGCTCGCCTAATGTTGAGCGTCCTATATCTTGGGCGGGGTAGGACGCCTGCCAGCGTTGGCAGAATCGCCTCCCGGTAGCCACTAGCACTCGCCAGGGCAGTAAAATGGGCTACAGTCTGTCTACAATGTTGTACTTTCTTTCTTGTGAATCGTCATGTCACAGGCAGGGTAGAAGTGGTCTTTGTTTTCGCCTGTGACAATGCATTGTATTTTATATCATGAGTTGAACATAAGATGCATTGTAGTGAAGGAGAGAGAGAGAGCGAGCGAGCAGGGTGGGGGAGGTGAGTGTTGCTTTTCCTCCTCCTCCCTCCTCCCTCCCGGAGGAGTTGCTCGCCCGCGTGGCCTTTTCTCTCGGTTTTGATTGGCTGGTGGTTCCTGGCGCCTTCTGCAGGCCTGCTGCCGGGTGACGTAGCGGCCTGTGATTGGCTGACCACCGTGCCTTTGTGTGGGATCCTGGAGGGGTCCAGAGGAGCTATTCTCCTCAGACCTTTCCTGACTAGCATACCCTTCACATGTCCCTTGCCCCCCTGTCTCCCGACTTCTACCTATAGAGCACTTTCTCTCTCTCTCAACTTCTTACCTCTCATTCTTCTACTCTATTTAATATCATAACTTCCCTTTGGTTCTGCACGATTTCATATATCGGCCATCGTATTATATGCTGAAGCTCTCAGATAACACATGTTTAGTTAGGCATTTTGGAAGGGTTACCAATTTTGTCTGTAGAGGTTGACATACTCACGGTGTCTCCCGTCCTGTATCTTGGTGGTCTGCTGGGGGATTTAATGCTAGACTGGGATAAGGCTACTGGTGTTGTGATTTCCATGTGTACTAGGTTTTGTTGAACCTGTACAATCGCAACGGAGACGTGGGAAGCCTAGGTGGTCTTTCTGACTGTGTACCTTGTGAGTTTAGCACTGTGTTGCGAGTGAGGGCTTTTGCCTCTGCCACCCAACACTGTGCTAACTCGTTTGCTTTGACTTTGAGAGGGTCGCCTGGAGAGAACCAGATACTAGCGATCTGGATCTCTCAAGAGAGCACCCCGTCAATTAACATAATTTGGCCGCACAGCCTTAAGGACTTCGCTAGGCTACGAGCCGCTTGCTCAGCCATTGTTTCCTAGCCTACTACATCCCAGCTAGACTTTATTCGCCTAGCAGACACGAGATTTAGATTATAAACTCTTTCTATTATGTATGCATTATTATTCATGGCATTTATTAGTCTAGGTTGTTGTTGAGTTGCACAATCCTAGTAGGCTGTTTCGTTGATGAGGAAGTACTTCTTTTGCTGTTTGAGTTCCTACTATTGCGCAGTAATTATTCCCGTGCCAGTTAACCCTATATGTCCTTACAATTGTCATATCCTGTTCCTGCTTTATACTACAGTTCAAAATCCGATACGATCATCTTAACCTAGCATCAGACTTTCTTCAGAAGATTCCTGCTCGATACTTTGGGACTTTCGTTCACTTTCTTTAGTATAGGAGTGACAGTTCATTATTGTTTAGAGTAACTTTAAATATACTTTCTTCTAGTTTGCATTAAATCATTGGAGTGATTTAATTAAGATCTCTATCTTTTCCTAGTATACCTTATTACCGTAATTGTATGTTGTTGTGATCAGGCTGTATCAGAGATCATCAGCCTGTAGTAGTAGTGCACTTATACTGAGTTATAGGATACCCCGTTATCGCAGATTTAACTCTGGAGGGTATAGGTGTTTTTGTGCGCCGGCATTATAAGTTCAGGGGTTGGATCTAGTGTTACCGTTGTGGCTGTGTGCTTTCCTAGTCCAATGATTAAGAGCCCTTGTTTTATACGAGCCCCGGTCGTAACAAATGGCGACCTTGCTTAGGATTTTGTGAACTTAGAGAAATATTGCAGGAGTGTTGTGGTCATTTGTTTTTGTTTGAAGGAATATAGTGGACACGTGGAATTTTTTTGGCAAGTAGTATAACACTTAAGAGTCTTCAAGCATCTTGTATTTTTGAGTGAATAGTCCTGCATAAGAGTTTAGGTACTTTTTTTTTTTTATAAACGTTGAGAATTTTCGGTGGACACTATGTCGGACGACGGATCAGGGTACAGTGAGGACACAGTACGGGAAACAGAAACTGAGGTGCAGCAGCGGGCTTTGTTAGATGACATTAGAGTTATAGCTAGTGAGGAGGATGCAAGGAAGTTTCTGGAGATACCTATTACTGCTGACCGGGTGTCGGGGATTGATCGGTATGGTCTCCAGTGTTTGGCCACGGTCATGGGGCATGTGGGTATTAGCAGCATGTCGAGAGGTGACCTGGTGGCCTGTGTGCTCGGCGGGGTGCGTGGGGCTTCGGGTGAAGCGGGAGCTGGGGCACCTTCGGCCCAGACCCCATTCCACTCGACTCCTACCATGGCGCCCCCTCGGGCTCCGGAGCCGGGTACGTTCCTGCAGGCCGATAGTCACTGGCAGCGTGGTTTGCACTTGGGTGAGTCTCCAAGTGTTGCACCTCCTCCTCCTCAAGGTTTGACGGCAGAGATGCTCTTCCAGCTTGAGATGGCTAAGCAGCAGCGGGAATCTGAGCAGCAGCAGCGACAGTTCGAGATGGCTAAGATTCAGGCTGAGGAGAGAAGGGCCAGATATGAGACTGAGGAGAGAAGGGCCGTACGTGAGGCTGAGATTCAGTCTGAGGAGAGAAAGTCCATACGTGAGCAGCAGCAGCAGCAGCGAGAAGCTGAGCTTAGGGTTGAGGCCACGAGGTACTGTGCGGACATAGATCTTGAGAAGTCTAGGGTGGAGTCGACAGGGCAGCGTCTCGGTTCTGGGAATCGAGGTCTTGATCAGTCTTTATCGCACCTGCTCAAGTTAGTCCCTGTATTTGATGAGTCGGGTGTCACTGAATTTTTTATGCGTTTTGAGAAGAAGTGCCGGGAGCACCAATGGCCCGAGGTTAAGTGGGCAGCCCTTGTTTCCTCTAGATTGATTGGCAAAGGACTCAAGGCATATGACGCATTGCCCTTGGAGTCGTGCATCGATTATGAGGTATTGAAGGAGGCTGTCCTGCGGGCATATGAGTTACAACCAGAGACGTACAGATTGAAGTTCCGGGGTGTAACGAAGGGTCGTGAGTGCACCTTTCTTGAGCATGCCCGGGATCTGTCCGATGCATTTAGAAACTGGCTGCGTTCTGAGAAGGCATCGACGTTTGAGGAGTTGAAACAGCTGATGCTTCTCGAACAATTTTTTAAGTGTACGGGCAGCAATCTGACGTTGAATCTTAAAGAGAAAAACCCAAGAACTCTTCAGGAGGCAGCTGAGATGGCTGACCTTCGGATGTCACTGATTCGTGGGTGCGGGTCTGCACAACGGAACGATGCAGGTAACAAGGGGCGCAACACTCCACCCCCCCCGAGTCGGTGATACACCATATAACCATTACAACAAGAGCAACGATACTAAGTCTGACCATAAACCTAATACCGTCCCGTTTAAGAAGGGTCAGGGCCCTTCCTCACCTCAAGGGAAGCCCAAGAGGGAGTTAGAGTGTTTTCATTGTCATAAGAAGGGGCATTTTGCAAGAGCCTGTCCAAGCAAGCTACCTAATGCAGTTGTGTCTTTGGCTCACAACATTGGGGTGTCCCCGAAGTCGTCTGAGTTTGCCCGGGGTATAACGTCAGAGGTTGGGACACAGCCAGTGGAGAAGAATCCGGAAGGCTCGAACCCTGTCCGCGATGTCTTTTGTGACCATCGAGGGCATGGCTGCGTGAAGTGGGCTGGTAAGTCGCATGGAGTTGACCTGTTGCGAGACACGGGTGCCTCTCAGACTTTAATGAAGAACTTTACTGGTAGACCAATAAACGCAGCACGGGTGGTTGTGGTGCAGGGTATCAATGCTGTCAAGTCATACCCGTTGGTCAGGATGGAACTGGAGGTGGATGGTGTGACACGAGAGTTGGATGTAGGTGTTGTGGAGAACTTACCTGTTGGGGGCGTCGACCTCCTTCTCGGCAACGACTTTGCGGTGCCTACTTCTGAGGTTTCACCCTTAGTCGTTGTCGAGAAGCCGGCCGACGTGAGTAGGGAGGAACAGGAGTGGGTAGAGAAGTGTCAAGTACAACCTATGGCGTGTGTTGTTACTGGACCTCTTGCATCCAAAGTGTCACAGCCTGTTCCTCAGTCTTCTGATCAACGGAGGAACGATTGGAAGAAGATGGCTAATGTTGGTAACAGTTTGAAGAGTTTAGTACCAGCGGCTCTTCTTGGCAACTCAGTATTGGCACCATTGTTGGAGTCTGGAGAAGCCCCAGGACCTGTCACAGCTAGTGAGGAGGTAGGGCAGGAAGAGACTCCGAGGCAGCAACGTTACACACGGAGAGAAAAAAGGGTTGCTCAGTTTGATATTGGAGGAGGACTTGGGTTGCTTCGGAAGCATCTAGACAGGTTGGTTCCCTCAGATATTTGTAAACTGCAGATGGAGAATCCGGAAGTCCAGAAGTGTGGTAATGGTGCTGTCGAGATCAAACACGAGGACGGGGAAACATGTCATGTGAACCTGTTGGAGGAGTTTGTGAGGCAACCACCTGAGCAGCCTACTGTCCCTGCGTTGGTCTGCAGCGGCCAAGGTGAAGAAGGAGAGGGGGGCAGTAGGGCACAGGTGGAGGAGAGTAGGGATTATCATGTCTCGCCGGAGCAGTGGGCGGGGGACACGAGTCTGGTGGCTGTGGAAGCGCTAGAGCACCTGCCTGAGCAGCAGTGTGCAGCGCTCCAGCACCAGCTCGGTTCATACCCCACTGGTCGTGCCGAGCCCCTGAGCCTCACAACTCAGGCAGTTCAAGATGTTCCGCGGGCAGGTCACGTGAATGCTGAGAGACCGTTAGCCTCGTTGTTTCGGTGGTTCAAGGTGGGCGACGAGGCTTGGACATGGTTGTCAGGTCAAGGTCGACCCATGGCTGCCAAGGGTGGTGGTCAAAAGGAGGACTTTGAGCAGATTGGTGAGGTTGGCTGTGGCATAGAAGTGTCCAGTCGTCGCATAGCCTCCCAATGCTGCTCTAGTCAATTGCAACATCCCTACCATAGACCGACTGTATCTGGCCATGTCGCTAAAAGCGGTGATGCTGCGCAGGCAGATGTAGTCGTAAGGAATGCGGGGGTGTGCATGTACGGTATCAGCGGGGAAGCCTTAGCAATAATGAACTATGGGAGTGACTGCACAGGTGGTACTGATTGTCCCTCTCATGACCTGGCTGTTCTAGGGACGAAGGTGGAGAAGGAGGGAGACTACAGGTTAGAAGCTGCGGTCTCGGCTGGGTTGTGGGAGGGCACTAGGCATGTTGTTCGTGGAGACAGTGCAAGGCAGTTGTTTACTAGGCTATGGCAGTACTTTCGCATGTTTGTTCATTCTCCAGGCCTGATGTACGAAGTAGAATCCGACATGGAGGCTGGAGACAGTGCAAGGTTCAAATTGGCTCACTACCGTATAAATCCTGCTCGACAGCCTGTGGTGCAAGCAGAGCTGGATTACGTGTTGACGAAGGGTCTGAGGGATAAGGAATGTCGTGAGTGGTCGTTGCCTGTAACTTTGCAACCGGGGTTAAGTGGCAAGATCAGTGAGTGTGTTGATTGCGAGAGTGTGTGTGCATTATCCCTGACAGACGCCTATACCTTATCGAGAGTTGACACCATAGACCGCCTCGGGGCTGCATCGCCTATCACGAAGGTAGAACTAGTGAAAGGTTATTAGCAGGCCCCGTTGCCGGAAAGAGCGAAGAGAAATGCCAGTCTTGTGATGAACTGGGCAGTTTATCAGTGCCAGGTGTGGTTTTGCTGCCGGGACACAAGTTGGATGTGTGGCATGCTAAGGGCACTGATAATGTTTTGGCTGATTGTTTGTCACGGGAGGGTTTGTTTGCAGGAGAACCCTCGCCGTTCAGTCAGTGTGTGTTGAGAGTGGATGTAAAATAGGCTTGCCCCTGCAAGTGCAGCCGCCATAAACATATTAAAAAAATAAAAAATCACATAACAACTCTTTCTTTCGATAGTTAATTGTAAGTTGCCTATGTTATAGCTAAAGTCCTAAGTTGAACCTGTCTTTCACTTAGGAGGCTGGGTTCTGTGAAGCTCGCTCTGGGAGCATAGCAGGCTAAAATTATACTATTATGTTTGGGAGGGGTTATAAGATTTTCTTTATGTTGATATGTTGTTTTATGTAAGATTGAGCTTTGCATTTCATTTCTGGCGGAGTGGCTATGTGTGACGGGTCTTGTCGGCATTCTGCCTTGTCAGATATCGTGCTCGCCTAATGTTGAGCGTCCTATATCTTGGGCGGGGTGGGACGCCTGCCAGCGTTGGCAGAATCGCCTCCCGGTAGCCACTAGCACTCGCCAGGGCAGTGAAATGGGCTACAGTCTGTCTACAATGTTGTACTTTCTTTCTTGTGAATCGTCATGTCACAGGCAGGGTAGAAGTGGTCTTTGTTTTCGCCTGTGACAATGCATTGTATTTTATATCATGAGTTGAACATAAGATGCATTGTAGTGAAGGAGAGAGAGAGAGAGCGAGCGAGCAGGGTGGGGGAGGTGAGTGTTGCTTTTCCTCCTCCTCCCTCCTCCCTCCCGGAGGAGTTGCTCGCCCGCGTGGCCTTTTCTCTCGGTTTTGATTGGCTGGTGGTTCCTGGCGCCTTCTGCAGGCCTGCTGCCGGGTGACGTAGCGGCCTGTGATTGGCTGACCACCGTGCCTTTGTGTGGGATCCTGGAGGGGTCCAGAGGAGCTATTCTCCTCAGACCTTTCCTGACTAGCATACCCTTCACATGTCCCTTGCCGCCCTAGGGCGTCTCCCGACTTCTACCTATAGAGCACTTTCTCTCTCTCTCAACTTCTTACCTCTCATTCTTCTATTCTATTTAATATCATAACTTCCCTTTGGTTCTGCACGATTTCATATATCGGCCATCGTATTATATGCTGAAGCTCTCAGATAACACATGTTTAGTTAGGCATTTTGGAAGGGTTACCAATTTTGTCTGTAGAGGTTGACACACTCACGGTGTCTCCCGTCCTGTATCTTGGTGGTCTGCTGGGGGATTTAATGCTAGACTGGGATAAGGCTACTGGTGTTGTGATTTCCATGTGTACTAGGTTTTGTTGAACCTGTACAATAGCAACGGAGACGTGGGAAGCCTAGGTGGTCTTTCTGACTGTGTACCTTGTGAGTTTAGCACTGTGTTGCGAGTGAGGGCTTTTGCCTCTGCCACCCAACACTGTGCTAACTCGTTTGCTTTGACTTTGAGAGGGTCGCCTGGAGAGAACCAGATACTAGCGATCTGGATCTCTCAAGAGAGCACCCCGTCAATTAACATAATTTGGCCGCACAGCCTTAAGGACTTCGCTAGGCTACGAGCCGCTTGCTCAGCCATTGTTTCCTAGCCTACTACATCCCAGCTAGACTTTATTCGCCTAGCAGACACCAGATTTAGATTATAAACTCTTTCTATTATGTATGCATTATTATTCATGGCATTTATTAGTCTAGGTTGTTGTTGAGTTGCACAATCCTAGTAGGCTGTTTCGTTGATGAGGAAGTACTTCTTTTGCTGTTTGAGTTCCTACTATTGCGCAGTAATTATTCCTGTGCCAGTTAACCCTATATGTCCTTACAATTGTCATATCCTGTTCCTGCTTTATACTACAGTTCAAAATCCGATACGATCATCTTAACCTAGCATCAGACTTTCTTCAGAAGATTCCTGCTCGATACTTTGGGACTTTCGTTCACTTTCTTTAGTATAGGAGTGACAGTTCATTATTGTTTAGAGTAACTTTAAATATACTTTCTTCTAGTTTGCATTAAATCATTGGAGTGATTTAATTAAGATCTCTATCTTTTCCTAGTATACCTTATTACCGTAATTGTATGTTGTTGTGATCAGGCTGTATCAGAGATCATCAGCCTGTAGTAGTAGTGCACTTATACTGAGTTATAGGATACCCCGTTATCGCAGATTTAACTCTGGAGGGTATAGGTGTTTTTGTGCGCCGGCATCATAAGTTCAGGGGTTGGATCTAGTGTTACCGTTGTGGCTGTGTGCTTTCCTAGTCCAATGATTAAGAGCCCTTGTTTTATACGAGCCCCGGTCGTAACACTATCCCTCAATACTTCATCTGATCTGATCTGCCTTTTTTTTCTAACAGTCCTAGCCTAGTGTTAGGCTAGCCTTTTTTATTAAATTAAGCTAGGCCTAGGCCTTTTTTTTTGTTTTTTGTGTAGTAGGCCTAGGCTCAGAGAGACGGATGACACTCAGATTTTTTGTATATGAAATTGAGGTAGCATTCAAGGAGACTACCGCAGGACTTACCTCTGACCGGGTATAGGCTGCCGCTATCCTAGTGTTTACTATACGTCTATTATCTATACCCCTTTGAAAGGCCATTAGCCTAACCTAACAACCTTACCTAACCTATCCTAGTACTATGGGTGGGGCCCGGGGGCTGGTGCCCCGACACCATATTCCAACTTACTTCCTCTCGGGCATAGGCTGAGAGCCTTAACATTCACCGCTTTACAATGAACAGTGAAGCCCGTGAGGTCTTGTTCCAGTCTAGGGAGTGAGACATGTGAAGCACGTAGAGTACAACGAGCACCTGCCATCTTGCCTTCACATGAGGCACGGTGCTCACTCATGGCCCGAAACGACCCCATCTCTGAAGCCACCTCGTTCCCGTGCTTCACTGTCTCACCCCCTACACTCGGACTCTCACACTTACACACACACAACGCCACCTGTTGAGCAGATAACTCACCAGGCATTGCACCCCTATAGCATATTTTGAATATGGGAATATTCATACAGTGCTATTTAATCAGGGAACAATGAGGGTATTTTATTGATGTTTTGGTGGGCTTGTGGTTTGACATCTTTGACTTAGATTTTTGGTGTATTTGTCTGTAAGTGGGTATTTTTTCAATTTGTTGATAACGAAAACGGAAAATCCTCCATGCAGACTATATGGAGAAAAATATGGCGAATCTATTGGTTCCTATTTTTCCTAATAAATTGTTTCTCATAACGCTGCAGTAGTGTCATTTTAAATAACCGAAATGGACATAGGCCTAGGCCTAGGCATAATTCTTTATACTAAGACTTGGCTTTTTCATTTCTGTAAAGAATGACTGGGTAGAATGTAGAATCCGGGCGTACTGCCAGCCTTGTTTACACTACTACACTACGCGGAGTGGCGTCGGACGCTTGCCATCATATTCCCTTCTATTTTGACTGGCTTTGGATACAATAATATGTTGAGGGGGGCTTTGCCCCCCTTCACCCCCCCCCCCCCCGTGAGCCATGACATACTGTCATCATCATATACAGTATATTGCCAGCAGGGAGCTGAAAAAATCGCCGTCAAAATAGACGCGAACTTAACCATGGCGATCGACAAATGTAAACATGACGGCGGCGGGGGCGGCGTCGACGCTTGCAATCTTGTTCCCGTCTATTTTGAATGCCATTGGATACAATAATATGTTGAGGGGGACATTGACCCCCCTCACCCCCCCCCCCCCCCCCCATGACGTATTGTCATCATCATATATACTGTATTGCCAGCAGGGGGCAAATAACCGAAAAAAATCGCCGTCAAAATAGACTCGAAGTTAACCGCGCCGATCGCTCTATGTAAACATGACGACCGTACGCCCGGAAACTACATCCATCCCGAAAGTAGTGGCATCTCTCCATGCCACATCCTTCACTCCAACCCCCCTCAACTTGACCTTTTTCTTTGTTCAGGTTTTAGCAGCTTGTGGGTTAACTAATATTTTTTTTAGGTGGTATAGTTTGGTAATATAAGCAGATTGTGATACAGTACCATTATTTTACCACATTAAAACTCTGTGGATAATTGCAGGTGTCTGTGTGGGAATTGTGATGTGATGGACACAGATGAGGAGTGTAAATGCTGTCAAGAAATTTTAAATGTAAGAATATATCCATGTTGTTATAACTTCAACAGTAGGCCTACGGTATATTCAATAAATGTCTTAGAGTCTACCACCCCTAGCTATAGGATATGTGCCTGAGTAATAATAATAATAATAATAATAATAGTTCTTAAAGCTAGCGCATGCTAAGCTAGCTAAGGATAGCTCAATAAGGCCGATTAGGTGTATTTCCATTGGGGTCCTGTACTACTACCCCATCCCTTTGCTCATGAGGGATGGTAACGACTTAGTGCTTGTGAAAAATCTTTAATGCGCCGAGCGTGGGCGCGAACCCGGGCCTTCTGGGTGGAAGTCCGAAGTCCGAAGTCCGCGAGCCACATACTGTACTTAGTACTAAAATTTCACACCTATTGAAACTACACTACACCAGTATGTATGGTACTATTTTAAAAGGATTAGCAAATTAGGAACCAAATGTAAAATTTAGTTGTTGTATAGAGTACTGTAGTTCTACTAAGACAGGTACGGTACAGTATCGTAAAGTGGGGTGACTGGACGAGGGATACACTTTTGACCGTTCTCAGTATTATGTAGACTCCATCTTCAAGGCACTATGAAAGCACTTTCACAAAACATAAACAAATATGGCACTTAATAGATATCATTAAAGTAAGTAGGAAATAAATCCCAAGTCAATCACATAAATATATACTGAATAGGCTACACAAAAAAACATTGTAAAGTTGGTGGGAAAATGTTTAATTATTTTTGTTACCCTGGCTAACTTTGCTCATAAAGAAGACATGGGCTTATATAGGCTATGAACGGAGGAAGGCAAAACACAGACAAAACAAAAAAGGTCCATGTGCCTAATCCTCCATTCATAAAATGTTTGTTACAACTGGATTTAAACTGTTGTAGATTGTAAGTTTGTGGAAAGCAACTCGAGGGAAGTGAATTCCAAAGAGTAGTAGTTCTGGGGATACATGAATTTTGATAAGCAGAAGTTCTGCATTGTGGAGGAGAAAGTGTAAATTCATGGGTGGGTCATTATTATTTTGTTTTCTATGTCTCAACCTTGGGACTGCAGGATGTTCAGTAGTCTGTAACTCGTCCAAGGCACCAAGTTTATCGATTGAAGCTTTGAGATGATGGGTGTTTCAAGTGATGCACTAGATGAGATGGAGACAGTGGAGCTTGAAGGTGTTGGTTGCTTCATGTTTGCCACACTAGATGAATGTATATAACCTACAGTTATACACTAGGACATACCCCATAGCTTGGGGTAGCCGACTCGATAAAGAGCCCGAACAGGGACAACGCAACATAAATAACAAAATATAAATTCACGCACATCTAGGTCGTCCATGAAAAGACCCAGCAACCAAAGATCACTCCAGCATTTCCCTGGTCCCAGACCTCCCGGAGAGGTTCCGGTCTCAGCAGGCAGACATGCAGCGGAGCACACCGCAATGCCCGCCCACCTCGCATCCAGGCATGACCCTTCATATACACCAGCTCCCCGGGCCAGGCGCCCAACGGACTATTACCTAGTCCAATTGGCCTGACCCAACGACCGCGTTATCACTCATCTATTCACAAGCATTCTCCATGCATTCTTATTTATTACCACTGCTCTTGCCTGTTCTACAGTCATCTCTCTATCTTCCAAATCTGTACTACACAATCTCAACGAAGGTACGTCTTCCCTTGTATTGGACTCATATACAGTACTCTCTTTGTAAGCCTTTTATCACCTATTCGCTCAACATGTCCATACCAGCACAGCACCCTTCTGGCCACTCTGGCCGACAAAGGTTCCTGCTCTCCCACTCTCCTACGTACCTCTTCATTTCTCAATGTGTCACACATACTCCTCAAGTAGCTCATCTCTCATCACATCCTGCTTTCTTCTCTCTTTTGCCTTCAAAGTCCATGTAGGTATTGCTTCCCTGTAGCATATTTTGAATATGGGAATAGTCATACAGTGCTACTTAATCAGGGAACAATGAGTTTTTTTTTTTTTTTTTGGCATTTCAGTGGGCTTTGTGGTAATGCACTGATACTATTTTTTATGAGGTACAGCACAAATGGCATCCCAATAATATCTTCCCATTGAAATAGCGGGATTCAAACCTGGGTCCATTGGATTACCAGTCCAGTGGCAAGGCTACTCTACCACACCTCCCCTCCTATCAGTAATAGTAATAGTTAGAAACAAATTGAGGTTGCAGACTTTGTCTGTACTGTATACCTGTACAGTCATTATAATTGGTTAGTTACTGATACTCTACCAATATCTATATAACTCCCTCCATCCCCCTAGTTTGATTTGTGGCAATTTCATTACCAGTATTATATTAATGTACTTTATCACTGGGTAGCTACAGTGAAGAGTTAGTCCACCAGATAGGTGTACTATAGAAATAATTGCATTAACAAATAAGTCTTTTGGTAAGAATATATAAGAATATCACGTCCGTTTAGGACATGAAACTGTAACCACATTCTCTGTGGACAAAACAGTCTTTAAACTTGTATGTATGTACGTGCTAGGCTATCTTCCTTGCAATTTTGATATTCATAGGTATTTTGAAACTGCAGTAGGTAGTGTGTATGCTTTACTTATAATCTTTACAAATAGGTAAACAGGATGGTAATATGAGAACATTATATATTTTCTATTAGGTTAAAAAAAAAAGTTGTGAGGCTGAACCCATACCAGAGTGCATGATTGATCATCCAGGGTTTAGATCTGTTGCCTTATGTCCCTGGAATCTTCAGGCTGTCTACTATGCCTATAGGCAACAATATGGACAAATGCAAAGAGACACCCTGAATGAGTAAGTATAATACCTTTAAAAGTACAGTACTGTACTGTAACTATATTACAATTATTATTTTTTGTTCTGAAGTGAATATGCATGTATTAATATTTTGTCATGCCGTCAAAGTTTAAAGTTTTGAATTTTGTGACTAAACCAGATTTTTCAAAATGGCATGTAACAGATACCAAATTCGATCAGCTTAGCTTATAGATTCTTAGAGTAGCTTTAGAGTAGCTGTAGCCTATGCTTATCATTATGTACCAGCTATAGGCCTACATATAGAGAAATGGGTGAACAAGAAAATGTATATCACTAGTCTATTGACCAAATATTAACAGACATCATACTATAACGTGAATTTATACTCCAAACCTTATAAGTATACCGTACTCAAAGGATGACATAAAGACAAGATATATACGTGCATATACACATAGCTGGATATGGTATGGGAGGGAGAAGAAGAGAAGTAGTGGAGGAGGAGGTGGGGTTCAGGAGGTCAGAAGTGTAGGAAGCCATGAAAAGAGTGAAGTTGGGGAAAGCACCAGGAACAGATGGAGTGTGTGGGGAAATGTTGAGGTATGGTGGTAAGATAGTGATCGAATGGGTATGGAAAATGTGCAAACTAGCATGGGAGAAGGGGAGTGCACCCGATGACTGGAAGACTGGCATAATAGTCCCCCTATATATGGGCAAAGGGGAAAGAGGAGTGTGTGGTAATCACCGAGATATATGTCTTCTAAGCATAGTAGGGAAGGTATACAGTAGGGTAGTGATTGATAGTGAGAGTGAAAACGGAGAAATGGATAGGCGACGAGCAGGGAGGTTTTAGGAAGGGAAGAGGATGTGTAGATCAGATTTTTACCCTGAATTGTGTTGTGGAGAAATATCTGGAGAAGCAACAAAAGGTGTATGTTGCCTTTATGGACTTGGAGAAGGCCTATGACAGAGTGGATAGAGAAGGTTTGTGGAAAGTACCTGTACTTAGAATATACGGAGTAGATGGCAAGTTGCTGAAAGCAGTGAAGAGCATGTATGAGGGTGCAAAGGCGGCAGTACGTGTGGAGAGTGAGCAGAGCGAGTTCTTTGACCTGAATGTTGGTTTGAAACAGGGATGTGTGATGTCCCCGTGGTTGTTTACTGTTTATATGGATGGAGTCATGAAAGAAATACGATCAAGAGCAGTGGATGTTGGTGTATCGCTGAAAAGGGAGGGAATTGAGTGGACGCTACCTGTACTGCTGTTTTCGGATGATACAGTTCTGATGAGTGATAATGAATGGGAGTTGCAGGGTCTGGTAAATGAGTTTGGAACAGTGTGCGAAAAACGGAATTTGAAGGTAAATGCGGGAAAGAGCAAGGTTATGGTCTTCGAAAAGGGTGAAGACAAATGTCTGGGATTCACTAGTTAATGTTCACTGTCTTATTTATATCATTAGGTGTATTCTGAGCACGACTACTGTATATACCTGGTACATATTGAAGTGTGGGGTTTAAATTCACAGCCTCTAGTAGATTTGACCATACAAACACAAAATACAATGTCTAGTAATCTGCATGAGGCAGATTCTAGATATCAGCAGTGGCTGATATCTGAGGTGTAGTAAACCAGTGGCAGTGTTACATTTACAATGTGTACGGTATGCTTGCAGCTGATATACATTATGGAGATGATTACATTACAAACACATCCAATCCCAATCAGCAGTAAACTCAAATACAACTTGAACTTATTATAGTACAGTACACCAGCACCTCACCTAGGCAGAATATGACTGTTGAATAAAAAATATATACAGTACATGTATTGGTAATATGTATTTACAGCCCCATACATTACACCCCATAAATCCAATTACTAGTGGCTACAAACACATAAATATATGGTAGGTGTATATGGAAACATGAATTCATCATCATATTAAGTACCCATCATATAATATTGATTGGGTAGGAAAGTAATGTTAGTCATTCTATTTACAGTTTTAACTTCTGGGATGTCTAATATTCATACCTAATTATTATGTTCCTTCCAACAACCAACCATACTCCTAAAATCGATTAATGAAATTTACAAACACATGTGGCAGTCCGTGGACTCGAACCCAGGATGCTCACACCGAAAATCAACACCTTATACATCGCACCACGAAGACAGTTTTAATAGATGATGAAAAAAAGTGTTCATGTCCACAAGTTTCCTTAGTATAGTCATTATAACAGGCATTTTCTTTACAGTTGTTATAGGTACACTGCATACAGGCACTTTGTGAGGTGGTGCTGGGGATATTTCCTTCTCCACTTTCTTCCCAGAACAGCCAGGTCATGAGAGGGACAATCAGTACCACCTGTGCAGTCACTCCCATAGTTCATTATTGCTAAGGCTTCCCCGCCGATAGCGTACATGCGCACCCCCGCATTCCTTGCAACTACATCTGCCTGCGCAGCATCACCGCTTTTAGCGACATGGCCAGATACAGTCGGTCTATGGTAGGGCTGTTGCATTCGACTAGAGCAGCATTGGGAGGCTATATGACGACCGGGCACATCCACTCCACAGCCAAACTCACCAATCTGCTCAATGTCCTCCTTTTGACCACCACCTTTGGCAGCCATGGGTCGACCCTGACCTGACAACCATGTCCAAGCCTCGTCGCCCACCTTGAACCACCGAAACAACGAGGCTAACGGTCCATCAACATTCAGGTGACCTGCCCGCGGAATATCTTGCACCGCCTGAGTTGTGAGGCTCGGGTGCCCGGCACGACCAGTGGGGTATGAACCGAGCTGGTGCTGGAGCGCTGCACACTGCTGCTCAGGCAGGTGCTCTAGCGCTTCCACAGCCACCAGACTCGTGTCCCCCGCCCACTGCTCCGCCGAGGCATGACAATCCCTACTCTCCTCCACCTGTGCCCTACTGCCCCCCTCTCCTTCTCCACCTTGGCCGCTGCAGACCAACGCAGGGACAGTAGGCTGCTCAGGTGGTTGCCTCACAAACTCCTCCAACAGGTTCACATGACATGTTTCCCCGTCCTCGTGTTTGATCTCGACAGCACCATTACCACACTTCTGAACTTCCGGATCCTCCAACTGCAGTTTACAAATATCTGAGGGAACCAACCTGTCTAGATGCTTCCGAAGCAACCCAAGGCCTCCCCCAATATCAAACTGAGCAACCCTTTTTTCTCTCGGTGTGTAACGTTGCTGCCTCGGAGTCTCTTCCGGCCCTACCTCCTCACTAGCTGTGACAGGTCCTGGGGCTTCTCCAGACTCCAACAATGGTGCCAATACTGATTCGCCAAGAAGAGCTGCTGGTACTAAACTCTCCAAACTTTTACCAACATTAGCCGTCTTCTTCCAACCGTTCCTCCGTTGATCAGAAGGCTGAGGAATAGGCTGTGACACTTTGGATGCAAGAGGTCTTGTAACAACGCACGCCATAGGTTGTACTTGACACTTCTCTACCCACTCCTGTTTCTCCCTACTCACGTCGGCCGGCTTCTCGGCAACGACTAAGGGGGAAACCTCAGAAGTAGGCACCGCAAAGTCGTTGCCGAGAAGGAGGTCGACGTCCCCAACAGGCAAGTTCTCCACAATTCCCACATCCAACTCTTGTGTCACACCATCTACCTCCAGTTCCATTCTGACCAATGGGTATGACCTGATAGCATTGATACCTTGCACCACAACCACCCGTGCCGCGTTTATTGGTCTATCAGTAAAGTTCTTCATCAAAGTCTGAGAGGCACCCGTGTCTCGCAACAGCTCAACTCCATGCCTCTTACCAGCCCACTTCACGCAGCCACGCCCTCGATGGTCGCAAAATACATCGCGGACAGGGTTCGAGCCTTCCGGATTCTTCTCCACTGGCTGTGTCCCAGCCTCTGACGTTATACCCCGGGCAAACTCAGACGACTTCGGGGACACCCCAATGTTGTGAGCCAAAGACACAACTGCATTAGGTAGCTTGCTTGGACAGGCTCTTGCAAAATGCCCCTTCTCATGGAAATGAAAACACTCTAACTCCCCCTTGGGCTTCCCATGAGGTGGGGAAGGGCACTGACCCTTCTTAAACGGGACGGTACTAGGTTTATGGTCAGTTTTGGTGTCGTTGCTCTTGTTCTTAGTGTAATTATGTGTATCAGTGTTTCGGGGAGGGGGAGGGTTACGCTCCTTATTGCCTGCATTACTTCTCTGTGCAAGACCGCACCCACGAATTAAAGATAACCGAAGGTCAGCCATCTCAGCTGCCTCCTTAAGAGTTTTCGGGTTTTTCTCTTTAATATTCAACGTCAGATCGCCGCCCGTACAATTGAAAAATTGTTCTAGAAGCATCAGCTATTTCAACTCGTCAAACGTCGATGCCTTCTCAGAACGCAGCCAGTTTCTAAATGCATCGGACAGATCCCGGGCATGCTCAAGAAAGGTGCACTCACGACCCTTCGTTACACCCCGGAACTTCAATCTGAACGTCTCTGGTTGTAACTCATATGCCCGCAGGACAGCCTCCTTCAATACCTCATAATCGATGCACGACTCCAAGGGCAACGCATCATATGCCCTGAGTCCCTTGCCAACCAACCTAGAGGAAACAAGGGCTGCCCACTTAACCTCGGGCCATTGGTGCTCCCGGCACTTCTTCTCAAAATGCATAAAAAATTCAGTGACACCCGACTCGTCAAATACAGGGACCAACTTGAGCAGGTGCGATAAAGACTGATCAAGACCTCGATTCCCAGAACCGAGACGCTGCCCTGTCGACTCCACCCGAGATTTCTCAAGATCTCTGTCTGCACAATACTTCGTAGCCTCAACCTGAAGCTCAGCCTTTCTCTCCTCAGCCTGAATCCTGACCATCTCAATCTCAGATTCATGCTTTCGTTGCTCAATCTCATATCTGGCCCTTCTCTCCTCAGCCTGAATCTTAGCCATCTCAAACTGCCGCTGCTGGTTAGCCATCTCAAGCTGGAAGAGCATCTCTGGAGTCAAACCTTGAGGAGGAGGAGATGCAACAATTGGAGACCCACCCATGTACAAACCACGCTGCCAGTGACTATCGGCTTGCGGGAACGTACCCGGCTCCGGAGCCCGAGGGGGCGCCATGGTAGGAGTCGAGTGGAATGGGGGCTGGGCCGAAGGTGCCCCAGCTCCCACTCCACCCGAAGCCCCACTCACCCCGCCGAGCACACAGGCCACCAGGTCACCTCTCGACATGCTGCTAGTGCCCACATGCCCCATGACCGTGGCCAAACACTGGAGACCATACCGATCAATCCCCGACACCCGGTCAACAGTAATAGGTATCTCCAGAAACTTCCTTGCATCCTCCTCACTAGTTATAACTCCAATGCCTTCTGACAAACCCCGCTGCTGCACCTCAGAGTCTGTTTCCCGTACTGCATCCCCACTGTACACTGATCCGTCGTCCGACATATTGTCCACCGAAAATTCTCAACGTTTATAAAAAAAAAGAGAAGTACCTAAAGTCTTATGTAGCACTATTCACTCAAAAATGCTTGAAGACTCTTAAGTGTTATACTAATTGCCAAAATAATTTCCACGTGTCCACTATATTCCTTTAAACAAAACAAATGACCACAACACTCCTGCAATATTTCTCTAAGTTCACAAAATCCTAAGCAAGGTCGCCATTTGTTACGACTGGGGCTCGTATAAAACAAGGGCTCTTAATCATTGGACTAGAAAGGCACACAGCCACAACGGTAACACTAGATCCAACCCGCACAAAAAAACACCTATACCCTCCAGAGTTAAATCTGCGATAACGGGGTATCCTATAACTCGGTATTAGTGCACTACTACTACAGGCTGATGATCTCTGATACAGCCTGATCACAACAACATACAATTACGTTAATAAGGTATACAAGGAAAAGATAGAGATCTTAATTAAATCACTGCAATGATTTAATGCAAACTAGAAGAAGGTATATTTAAAGTTACTCTAAACAATAATGAACTGTCACTCCTATACTAAAGAATGTGAACGAAAGTCCCAAAGCATCGAGCAGGAATCTTTTGAAGAAAGTCTGATGCTGGGGTAAGATGATCGTATCGGATTTTGAACTGTTATATAAAGCAGGGACAATATAGGACAAGTGTAGAGGCATACAGTGTTAACTGACACGGGAATAACGATAAATGCACACTAGTATTATCTCCAACAACAAAAGAAGTCCTTCGTCTGGCAACTCAAAAAACCTGCTCAGGTTGTGCAACTCAACAACAACCAAGGCTTACAGTCAACGTGAATAAGAATGCTGCATACATAACATAAGAGTTTATAATTCTAAACGGGTGTCTGCTAGGCTAATAAAGTATAGCTGGGATGTCGTAGGGTAGGAAACAATGGCTGAGCAAGCGGCTCATAGCCTAGCAAGGTCCTTAAGACTGTGCGGCCAAATTACGTTAATTGACGGGGTGCTCTCTAGAGAGATCCAGATTGCTAGTATCTGGTTCTCTCCTGGCGACCCTCTCAAAGTCAAAACAAAACGAGTTAGCACAGTGCTGGGTGGCAGAGGCAAAAGCCCTCACTCGCAGCACAGTGCTAAACTCCCAAGGTACACAGTCAGAAAGACCACCTAGGCTTCCCACGTCTCCGTTGCGATTGTACAGGTTCACCAAAACCTGTTACACCTCGGAAATCACAACACAAGTAGCCTTATCCCAGTCTAGCATTAAATAGCCCAGCAGACAGCCAAGGAATAGATAGGGAGACACTGTGAGTGTGTCGAACCTCTACAGCCAAAATGGTAACCCCTCCAAAATGCCTAACTAAACATATAATATCTGAGAGCTTCAGCATATAATACGATGGCCGATATATGAAATCGTGCAGAACCAAAGGGGAGTTATGATATTAAATAGAGAGGAAGAACGAGAGGCAAGAAGTTGAGAGAGAGAGAAAGTGCTCTATAGGTAGAAGTCGGGGACAGGTGGCAAGGGGAGATGTGAAGGGTATGCTGGTCAAGCAAGCTCTGAAGAGAGTAGCTCCTCGGGACCCCTCCAGGATCACACACAAAGGCATGGTGGTCAGCCAATCACAGGCCGCTACGTCACCAGACAGCAGGCCTGCAGAAGGCGCCAGGAACCACCAGCCAATCAAAACCGAGAGAAAGCCACGCGGGCGAGGGACTCCTCCGGGAGGGAGAAAGGAGGAGGGAAAACAACACTCTCCTCCCACGCTGCTCGCTCGCTCTCTCTCCTTCACTACAAATGCATCTTATGTTCAACTCATGATATAAAATAAAATGCATTGTCACAGGCGAAAATAAAGACCACTTCTGTACTGCCTGTGACATGACGATTCACAAGAAAGAAAGTACAACATTGTAGATAGACTGTAGCCCATTTCACTGCCCTGGCGAGTGCTAGTGGCTACCGGGAGGCGATTCTGCCAACGCTGGCAGGCGTCACACTATTCACCAATAGCACACCGAGCACAGTAGTGCTCTGAAGAGGGGAACCAGTGGTCCACTGCTACAGAAGGTGACTGCACCACTAAAGTCGCAGGCGGTGGGGTTGCCGCATCCCTACGCCAAAAATAAGAAAACATGGGAGGTACCGGTACATTAGTTTAGGTTGTCTAGCAACAATAATAGAGATATCAATAGGTACAGTACTGGAAGACATTGATAGTATCATTAGTATGGCCATGTACAAAAAATTAATATAGAAAACTGTGAAAAGAAGTGTGTTCATGAATTAGGAAAGACTAGTAATGGGAGGGTGAGTGAGGAAGATGTCAATTCAGGTCTTGCCAGCTGATCCACTAACAGCTAAAGGTGAAAAAGGAGGCAGCCAGCAGTTAAAAAAAAAAAAAAAACGGTTGCATAACAAGAGTGGCCCATACAGAGTTATTAATATATTGAGTATAATTATCAGTTTATTTTATTGAGGGACCTGCAGAGGATTGTTCTTCAGCAGAGTGACATTTGGTGGAGTCTGTGGGAGCATTATCTACAGGGATATAAGGGTAATACAGTATAAATAGAAGTGAAAATTACAGAGAAGTACTTACCTTGGTGACCGAACAACTCAACCAATAGGTCGTTTCAACTTGTACAGAGTAGCTATTACTTCGGAAAATCAAAGATTTTTGCTTACCATCAATATGTTTGCTGTTGACACTGCATTGGTGGTGGATTCTGAGGAGAAACTGCAGCGAGTAGTCAGAGTTTGGTGTGGTTTGTGAGAGGAGGAAGCTGAGGGTGAACGTCAATAAAAGTAAAGTGATGGTGTGTAATAGAGGTGCTCATAGGGTGAATCTAGATGTGAGGCTAGATTGTTTTAAATTTCTAGGAGGAGTGATAAGCAGGAATGGAGGTACTGTATGGAAATGGAGGTAAAACAGAGAGTACCGTATGTGAAGGAAGGAAAGTTTTCAGAACAATGGGAAGTATGTGGAAGGTGAGAAATCTCTGAATGAAAGTTAAAAGTGCAATGTATCGAGGGATAGTTGTACCAACAGTGATGTATGGGGTTGAGAAATGGGATCTGAAGAAAACGGAGAGACGAAAGCTGGATGTGATCATGTGATGGAGATGAGCTGCTTGAAGAGTATGTGCGGAGTGACTCTTAGAGAAAGATTGAGGAATGAAGAGATACATAGGTGAGTGGGGCAGCAGGAACATTTGTCGGCCAGAGTGGACACAAGGGTGCTGTGCTGGTATGGAGATGTTGAGTGAATGGAAGATTAAAGGCTTACAAAGAGAATATGTGAGTCAGATACAAGGGGAGATAGAGGGGTAGGAAGACCTCCATTGAGATGGAGAAAAGTGCGTAGGACAAGCGTTGGAAGATAGAGGAATGACTATAGATCGGGCAAGAGAAGTGTTAATAAATAGGAATGAATGGATAATGCTAGTGAATAGATGAGTGTGAATGTTCAAATAACTTAAACAAATTTACAGAATGAATATATGCACCATATGAGGAGGAGCACTTTATTGACAACGTTTAACAGAGAGCTACTTCAGGTCACTAGCCTCATTTGTGACCTGAAGAAGCTATCTGTGAAATGTCAATAAAGTGCTCCTCCTCATGGTGTTTATATTCAAGAGTGTAACGCAGTCGTTTGGGAGATGGGGTCAGGCGCCAGTTTGACTAGATAATAGTCCGTCAGGCGCCTGTTCAGAGGAGCCGGTAGTAATGAAGGGTACGCCTGAATACATGGTGGGCAGGCTTGTGGTGGTACAGCTTCGCTGCATATCTGTCTGCGGAAGATCTGGGACCTGGGAATCTTTTGCTGGAGACCCCAAATGGGCCTGGGTCTCTGTGTATTTCTCCTGGACGACCTAGATGTGTGTGATTTTGTGTTTTATTTTTTGTTGTGTTGTGTTGTCCCTGTTTGGGCTCTGTCTCGAGTCGGCCACTCCCAATAAAAAGAAAAAAAAATATATATATACAGTATATACTGTATATATATATATATATATATATATATATATATATATATATATATATATAAATTATAATTATAATAAAATAATGGGGTATGTGCAAAAGTAGATAGATCGATAATTAGATTTTTATGATGACTACTATCTATATTGGAAGGTAATATTAATTTAGGAATTCTATCATCAAAACAAAATATAACAGAATATAAAAGATTGAATATAGGGGGCACTGGTAGGCCATGGTTGAGATTACTGTACTTCTTGGAATGGTCTACTGGTTGAGTTGTCTGGAAACCACTTACCTTGTTCACCTGTGTAAATGAAGATCCAGTAAAACAAACTGCTGCTGAAAGGTGGATATTGCCAATGCCAGTATGTTGGCAATAAAAGGCTGGCTTTGCCACGTCTTCTAGAAGTGGCAATGCAGGCAGGTTTGCTTTACAGATATAAATGTACCGATACTGTGGCTGTCAACAGCACATGGATGTCCACATATGTGACAGTCTGTACAGAGTTCCAACAGCTTATCTTGGTATACAATGAACTTGTATTTTTCCTGAACTGGTACAACAAGCCTTAAACAAAAAATAACATATTAGTACTGCTGCTCGAAAAAAAATCTAGCAAACCTCATCCGGGGTTGAACCCTGTTCACTTGGATCAACAAGCAAATGTGTTACCCACTACACCAACACTGGCCACATGGAGTTGCTGAAACCTGACCGACAGCTGCTGCCCAGGGGTCATCTGGGTTGACGTACTGACGACACACCGACACATATTTTATATTTCTACAAGTGATCCCATTAGGTTGTGAAAACAAATACAACTCTTATGGTCAATGTGGTGTAGTGCTTGGCAAGTTTGCCTGTTTATAAAGGTGACCAGGGTTAAATCCTGGGAGGCTTCTGTGTGATTTATCACAGAGATTTAGCCCTGCATTTCATTCTGCATAATTAAGAAGGGGAGTACAAAGGAGTACAAAGGAAATCAAGCAACAACAGATCTAGTGACCCTTCTAGGTTGCTTGTCCTCCAAAACACTGAGGATCAAGTGTCCAAACAGTGGTTTAGAGTGGGTAAGGGAACATTGGAAAGCGAATTACTGCCCTGGAACTAATGTCCGTGGCAGGATTAGGAAGTTAGTAGGGGACAGATGGGTTAGTAACTGAGGGGGGGATAATATAAAGTTATTCATTTACAAACGCAGTCAGTCGCGGGTTTGATGCGAGATATTTGTCTAGGCGGAGTTTAAATGAATCAACGGTGATGCAGTCTATAACGTTTCGGGGAAGCCCATTCCACAAGTTGACAACTCGATTGAAGAAGAAATTCTTAGATTCGTGTGAGTTAAAAGATTTACCAATAATTTTGCAACCGTTTCCCCGCGTGTAATTAGCTTGGTCGATAGTGAAGTACTTACTACAGTTCATATTGTCGATGCCTTTGATGATTTTGAACACTTGAATTAAGTCACCTCTTAATCTGCGCTGGGTTAAAGGAAATAGATTTAATTCTCTAAGACGCTCTTCGCTCTTCGTATGGTTTGTTCTTTAGGCTAGGTATCATTTTGGTAACTCTACGTTGAACGTTGAACTCGTTCTAGCTTGTTTATATCTTTTTGGTAATAAGGGCACCAGGATTGAACGCAGTATTCCAGAAGAGGGCGGACTAAGGAATTGTAAAGGGTTAGGATAACTTCTTTGGATTTATGCTCAAATGACCTGCCTATAAAGCCAATTATTTTGTTTGCCTTCTTAACAACTTCTGAACATTTTTGACTCGGTTTTAGGTTACTCGATATTGTTACTCCCAGATCGGTTTCTCTGTTTACATTCTTAAGCTGAGTGCCATTCATCGAATAGTTTGCTTTCTCATTTAGGTATCCGATATGTAGTACTTTACATTTATCCGCATTGAAACTCATTTGCCAAATTTGGGCCCAACATGACAATTTATCTAGATTGTGTTGCATATCGTCAACTTGTTCTTTTGAGAGTACGCTATTTGCAATTTTTGTATCGTCAGCAAATTTTGAGATTGTACAGGTGAGACCCTCATCTATGTCGTTGATGTAAATTAGAAAGAGAATTGGTCCTAGTACCGATCCCTGGGGTACCCCGCTACTTACATTGGTCCATTTAGATGCCTTACCGTTTATGACTACTCTTTGCTTTCTGTCGCTGAGCCAATTTTCTATCCATTTCAACACACCGTCTTGTATTCCATGCGCTTTTAGTTTCAGCAGTAAACGTTTGTGGGGAACTTTGTCAAAGGCCTTTTGAAAATCAAGGTATATAATATCTACAGCTTTACTCTCATCGTAGAGGTTGAGGATATCGTGGAAGAAGTCTAAGAGGTTTGTTAAACAGGAACGTTTTTTTACGAAAGCCTTGTTGAGTATCTTTAAGTATGTTATTTTCCTCTAAGTGATTTACGAGTCTGTCTCGTATGACCGTTTCTAGCATTTTACATACAACTGAGGTTAAGCTAATTGGACGATAGTTACTGGGTAGGGATTTGCTGCCTTTTTTGAATATCGGTGTTACGTTGGCTAGCTTCCACTGATCGGGCATAGTTCCAGACTGCAAGGATTTATTGAATAGTAATGTCAGTGGTTTGGAGAGCTCATCCTTAGCTTCCTTTAGAACTCTAGGCGAGATTTTATCAGGTCCAGGCGTTTTATTTACCTTGAGTTTATCTAAACAATTCAATACTTCTCTCTCTGTAACGGTGATATTGCTTAGAACATCTGAATTATCAATCTGAATCGGCGATGGTGTAGGGATATCACTGAGGTCTTCTGTTGTAAAAACTGATGCAAAGAAGGTATTGAGGGCATTACTCATTTGTACTTCGTCTTTGGTGTATTCTCCATTTTCATCGACTAACGGTCCAACAGTTGAAGTAACTACTTTTTTCTTTCTGATATAACTATAGAATTCTTTCGGGTTTGTTTTACTTTGATTCGCAATATGTAACTCTAAGGTCTTTTTACTTTGCTTAATTAACTTTTTGGCTTTGCGTCGTAGTTCTACAAATTTCAGCCGTTCTTCGTCATTTTGTGAGGATTTTAATCTATCATTAGCAAATTTTTTAGCAGCAGGCAGTTTGAAATATCTTTATTCCACCATTTGGGCTTATTATTATGGCCTGGACGCCGTATTTTCGATGGTATGCAGTCTTGCACTGCTTTTAGGTAAGTGGCTTCGAATAACTTCCAAGATGTATTTATGTCGTTATTGTGATTTAAAAAGCTCCAGTCATTTTCTTTAAACATAGCTCTAAGTTTATGGAAGTTTGCTTTCTTGAAATTAGGGACTTTTTCGATGCTACTATTTGGTTCGTTACTAGTAAACTTTAAAGTGAAAGTTATCGTACGATGGTCGCTGTTACTGAATTCATCACCAACATTCAAATTCTCTATTAATTCTTCTTTTGTTGCAAGTACAATGTCAAGAACGTTATTACCACGGGTTGGCGTTCGAACAAATTGATAAAGCGAACTCTCTTGCAAGTTCGTATACAAGTCATGTCCGGAGTGTGAAGTAAGAGTATCGCCCCACTTGGTCACAGGTAAATTAAAGTCGCCAAAAATTACGGTATCTTGTGAGTTACTTACATCTGCAATTTGTTCGTAAATTTCTCAGTCAGTTTGCACTGATTGAGCTGGAGGTCTGTATATTAATGCAAGTATTATTTTTGTACCTTTATTATTCTTTATTAGCACAAAAGATGCGTCGACGTTCACAATTTGAGGTTTTGACAAGAGGGTAGGGTTAAGACTTTCTTTGATATAAAGTAAAACGCCACCTCCATTTCGATTTATTCGGCTTTTCTCAAACATTACATAACCGGGAAGTGAATACTCTGCTAAAAAGTCTCTATCTTCTGTATTGAGCCAAGATTCTGTTATGCCAATCACATCATAATTTTCTGTAAACACTAGCTCCTCTAAATCTGAAAATTTATTGCGTATGTATGCTACGAGCGTTTGCATAGAAAACCTTTAAATTTGTTATTTTAGAACTCACGGAACGCTCTTTAATAATATTTTTGGTTCTTGTCGGATCTACATTTATGTTCATGGCTGTCCTCGGTCCTCGCTGTCTTCGGTCCTTATCGCTGGTGGTCCTCGGTTGCCTCTGTTTTTTTCTTGGCGTTGGATGATTTATGTCACTGCTGCTTCTTCTCGGATGGCGTTTTTTGATCCATGGCTGCGGACTGCTTCGTGTAGGAGACGACCCATGCGTGCTGAACCCACAGGGTTTAGATGAGTGCCAACCAGTAGGCTGGTTGTAGAAGTTGTCCCAGAGGTTGATGAATTCAACTTCTTCCCGGGAGGTAGGAAGGAGGAGTGGTGAAGAGAGTAGAAAAGTTACAGATATGTGTAGGTAGCATGGGAGGAGGTATGTGGGGTTGGGAGAAGGGGGAGGGAAGTGAAAGAAACAGCATGGTGGATTGAGGAGGTGAAACAAGCAGTTAAACACAAAAAGCTTATAAGCAGCTGTTAGGTAGTCGATGGAATAAGGATTCGGAGACAAAAGGGAATTGATGTAGAGAAAAAGAGAGTAGTAAGGGAAAGTAAGAGAAGAGTAGATAAGGAATTTGAAAGTAATATATGTGTGAAGTGAAGGGAGTGTACAATATTGTTTTAGGAGGTGAAGAAAGTTGGGGATGGTTACAAAGACAAATGTGTGAAAGATATACAGTTCACTCCCCGTATTCGTGCCTAACTCGTACCGGTACCTGTCTACGTATGTATACGTGGGAAATAGACTTAGGTTGTACCAGGCTCACCTCTCTTGGACCTACAAACCATTATTTTGACCTAACCTAATGAACTGACAATATCCATAGCCTGACTGTTCAACTTCACCTCGCATTCTGTGGCTTCACCCCTTTCAAAGACCATAACCTTATAGTCCATGAGCCAAGACCCGAATTTTGGGATATCGGTACCACCCGGGGTGACTAATTCTCTTAGGTGTTTTTAGCTTGCTACATGTCTCTAGTTTATGTTTTGATATGATAGCCCTTGCACATTGGTAGCTTAATGGTCGTTATCACTTCTTGAATAGACATACCCTACCGAAAATTCTGAAATTTTTTAAAATGTCAAATTTGGGGACAGGAATGCCTAAATGTCAACAAAATGCATATAGTAATTGTCACATTTAATACAAGTCCTGTAAATACACACTAAGCATGCCATGGGCTTGTACATACTATTATGGCAAATTACTACTCCTAAATATCATCTACATCAGACTCGGAATCTGACTGTTGTGCCACCGGCTCTTCTTCAATAGCCGTGTTCTGACATGTCTGTAACCTGCACATGTCCGTGCATTTTAGACCATTGCTGAGGCAAGTACACTTAGGGAGTTCGCATGACCGCACACACTTGCAAGACAGTAGCTGCATAACAGCATCTGGTGCTGGTGAGCCTCGCATCCAGTTGACGGCAAGCTTACCGTCCTCATCTGTCATCCAACCGCAGTCTGTTGGGTTCGCAACAAATGGCTGGCTCTGAAGACTTCTCCTCCAGATCGCAGCCTGGTAGTTTGCACGCAGTGCATGCATGAAGAGGCAGTCCTCACAAGGAGGGAGTTGACTTGACTCTACCTCTCCACGTCTTGCACAGAACAGCTCATACCGAAGCTTGTTTACCTTAGTTGTGTGGGTAGATGGTAGGTACATGTGGCAGGTGATTTCCTGTAGCTTCTCAAAGAGTTCAGGAGACACTTCCCATGAGCGTCCAAGTTCGTGAAAAGCATCCTGGTATGTCTTGTCCATCTTCACCTGCTTGAGTGTCGTCATCTTCCCTCGGCCAGCGAATGCACTGACGGTATCACAGCCTGTAAAGGCATGCATACCAATCAATGAATCACACACGCTGCCTCCCAGTGTGCGGCTCAGTGTGGTGATATCCAGGAATCTTGTCCGGTTCTTCGTCCCGCACTTCTGGAACAGATGGGATGGGATCTTGTGGCACATGCCAAGACACAACACCATGACGTCTGTATCTTCTGCAGTGATGATGACAGACTTGTTCCCAGATTCTGCTGCATGAAGTGCATGGAGAAGAAGGCGTGTGTCTGCTTCTTCTTGAGTTGACTTAAGCTCAGGAGCCTCTTCCCACTGCTCTTTGGTGATCTTGAAGCAGCGCTGCTCACATGTGACATACAGCTCCTTGTCCTTGAGCTTCTCCCTGTGCTGTGGTGCCTTCCATTCTTCTACCAAGAACTTGATAAGACTTGCCTTGTTGGAGGAACTACCGAGTAACTTTCTCCACTGCTGGATGTTGTGCCCAGGTTGAATGTTCTTGAAATGAATTCCTGTGCCTGCACTTCTTTTGGCTCGTTCTGCATCCTTGATGGATGTCTCCTTGTAGATATCAAACACAACATCAATGCGCCTGCTCTTAGCACCTTCATGAACAGCGTGACTCAGTGCTGTACCTGCAAGCTGTGAAAAAGTTTTGTCGTTTCCCTTCAGTTTGTGGACCAGGCTCATCCCATCAATTATGGTAGCAGAGGGCTCGGGTATCACTTCTGCAGGAGAAACATTCCTCTCTAACTCCTTTGCTAGGGCAGCCTTGTTGGTCTTGCGGAGAGACCCATCACCGCTGGCAAGTGCCCAAGGCAAAGGCCCAAGGGGATGAGCCAAGACATCACTCATTTTGAGCTTTCTGTTCTCGGCAACAAGGATCATCTGGCCAAATAGGTTCCTGTCAGCCTTTAAGATAGCCTCCTTGGCATGGTCTTGTGAGCGTGGCTTCATTCTGATGTTAGTGAACGTTCTCAGTTTCGTCTTCGTCATCGTGTCATGAAACTGTATAGTTGGCGTATCGATCTCCAGGCGCTCTTCCTTGAAGGCTTGATATGCATCCTCTCCTATTCTGTAGGCCACTAGAAGGTCTTTGACAACTTCTGGTGGTGCCATAGTCGCAGTTGACAAACTGACAAGATCTTCTTGCTCTGCGTTGAAGGGGTTCAACCAGCTGGTCTCCATCAGTTGAACTAAAGATTGGACATCGGCCTCATCTCTTCTAATCCTGGCCATCTGTAGGTCTGGGTGGCTGAAGTCAGTATACTTTTGGCCTACTACCATAGTCCTGAGCTGCCTTAAGTACCTGCTGCGATACTCCGATGTCAGGTAGTACCTGGCGACAGCTCCGCCTTTCAGGCTGAAGCCTTTTGTGCCCCCTGGTGTCTGGGTGTCTTTGTTGATCGTCTCTTCGATTGTCTGGTCCACAGGGATCCGTCCAAAGGGATTCTTGCTACCGATCTGGACCGAAAAGCCACCTTGCATGAAGTGTTCATGGACCTCTGGGTGTTCAATGGGCAGTCGAGACATCAAGGCATAGTAGTAGGTTAGGAACCGGGCATAGTTCACTTTGTCATAGGCAAAACACCACGGTATCATCTGTCGGATTGCTCCTAGGTGGAGCATCCAGTTGCCTTCTCTGGAGGCTCGAATTAAGTCCAGCATGATCTCAACCATGTCCAGGTATGACATCCAGAATGCTGAGAGGTTGTGTTCATCTCTGAGGGTCTCAAGATAAACCTGGAAAAGCTTCATGATATGTGTGCATGATTCACTCTCCATCAGCTCTTGAAAGAGTCCCTGAGACACATTGCTGTGAAAGCTGTTGATGTCCTTCAGTGTTTCATCTAGATGGTGTATGTCCCTTGAATGGTTTTCTTCTAGCCATGAAAGGAAGCCTTTCCATGCAAGCCTCATCAGTGCTTCATACACGAGCTTGTGTAGTCTCACTGCTCTGTTGTACCTCTTGCCGTTCATCACTCCTGACACTGATCCTTCTGCGATGATACCTGATTCCACACACAGATCTCTAAGACCTGCATCTTGAAACCTCTTTCCTATGGTGGAGATGAGATTACAGATTGTGTGGAAGACGCCCATCCTGATGATAATGTTCTTGAACTTCTCTTGTTTCCAGATAACTTCGGCAGCTTTGGCATAGAGTGCTTGATCAAACACGCACACAATCTTGTTAAGCTGTAAGGACTGCATGATAGCATGCGTTTGTTCCAAGATTTCATTGACGGTGGACATTTCTGTTGCGGGAGCATTGATAGTGGGCAGGTAGCTTACAGTGTCCTGAACCACTGCAATGTCTCTGGGCATTTTGATGTTGAACCCAGTCCAACTGCTGATGGACTGGTCCTCATGGTCTGACATTCGAGTAAGAAGCCAGATGTGGTTCTTTGTCTTTGAATCCTGGACTTCCTTGGTAGTGTCGACATACGCAGTCTCAATCCTAGGTGGCCCTGCCCGCCGCCCAACATTGTATATTGGCAGCATTGATGATGTCTGAGTGATGCTTCTTATCTTGGACTTGGTAATCTCTGGCAGGACTTTCTCTGGCACAGAGCCTGCAACCTTGGACTGGACAGCAATGCCATTGACTCTATGAGAAGTACCTGCTCCACTTAGGGTCTCTTCAAGTCGGTCAATGTTATCCCAGGCCAGGGTTGTGAACACACCAGGGTAGATGTTTGCTGGCAGTGGAATGTCATCCTTTGAGCATTCCAGCTTCTGGATACAAAGGGCTGTATCGATCTCCTCAAACATTGAGTAAGACACACAGTGACCAAGACGATTCAGAGTTCGGATCAGTTCTGTGTTTCCTGTCAAAGACTTTACAGCATTGGTCAGCAGTACGTGCTTGGGTGGTTTTGTCTTGCCACTGGTAACAGCAAAGACCAAGTCACTGCCAAAGGAAGTGGCAAGACGTTGAGCTCTTTCAGAGGGAGTTTCACACTCACACTCTCCTGTCAGCAGGGTGTGCAGGAATTGAGTGACTGCTGCAGGAATGACATTCTGATCTGTATCGGGAGGCCATGGCTGACTCACATCTTGTTTATTGATCTCATTCCTCAGCTGCATTCCTGCTTTGGTTAAGACATCTTCAGAGTTAGCTGCTCTTGCTTCTTGCAGGTCTTTTGCCATTTTGTGTGCTTGCCGGGCAAGGTCGTCCATTGAGAGGCTGCGTGGATAGATTAGAAGCTTTCCTTTCTCATCTGGGACAAAGCGTAGTGATTTTCCAAACTCGGTTTCAATCTTTCGGCGAACATGTTTCCTTGTCGCTGGTTTCAGTTGGATAATACCACGGGACATCATGGATCTCTCAAGCCTAGATGTGAGGTTTGTCATAGGCAGTACCTCTGGGTTGGGGAATAATTTGGTCCTTATATACAAGCAGAGTTCCTCGAGGGCTTCTGTCTCAACCTCTTCGTAGCGTGCTTCCTCGCTTTCTTCCTGATTTTCACCTGCACCCGACCTGGCGGCCGCTGGGAAATCATCTTTTGTGAAGAGTTTGTAGCACGACTTGTGGTAGTGACCCTCTGCAGCAACAAGGTCTCTGCTAACTAAACCAAGGATTCTCTGGTTGAGTTTCCTTATTGCTGCTCTGCGAATCTTCTCATCTGCTCGTAGCTCAACACACTGTATGAGTGGCTCCCTTGTCTTTGTTGTTTTTATGTACTTGCTTGACTTCTCGCAGAAGATACATCCTTTGGCATACACCCTGCTAGTACTAGGGGCATCCCTTGATGCCCTCCTCCTGGGGTCGACGCTTGCTGATTCTATCTTGACACCCTTGGCAAGGATAGAATCCAGTGACTTCTTCATTGAAAAGAGACTACGACATTTACGGTGATAATGTATGTGTGGTATTCCTCCTTCTTCAAGGCCCTTGGCTGCTTCCAGGACTGGATCATGCTGCCTGATTTCTGCAGCCCTGAGCAATGTGTTCCAGGAGTCCAAATCCTGTGGTGACACCAGAGCATCGCTGTCATCATCAGAGCAGTGGATGATACAGTCGATCCGTGCTCTCTTCCTCGCAGATGGTTCCATCCTGCCGTCAAACAGTCGACACACACCTGCAAAAAATATCACCATTAAACCATGAACAAACAAACACATTACATGGAAACCACTCTACATATGTTTGCTCCTTCCAATAATAAATTATCCCCAAAATATAACCAAAAATCCCCAAATATGAAATAAACCCCTAAATATGGAGAAACTTGAAATACACATCGGAATAATTCTTGTAGAGAATCAAATAAGCTACAAGAGCTGTTAGAATATATTTTTCAATGTTCCCCATATTTAAGGATTTATTCTAGATTTAGAGGAAAATACCCAAAATATAGAGTATATTCCGAAATATGAGGAAATTTTAAAAATACCTAGGAACAACTCTGGTAGAGAATATAATGCTACATAGGTGTTCAAAGTTTCGCGATGATTGTGTGATGGATTTTAAAGAAAATGAGGAAAACGCCGAGCGTCACGCTAAAAATCTTTATTTTTGGGTAGCGCCCCTATTGCATCAAAAAAATTAGACTAAGCTACCAGTGCGAGAAGGCTATCATATCTTAATGTACTTACAGTCACTCTATAAACATTTTAGTACCATTCGTGTTTAGTCACCCCAGGTGGTACCGATATCTGACCTGGCTCATGGACTATTACTCTTCCCCGCATTTACCTTCAGATTCCATTTTTCGCACTGACTGGGGACAGAGATAGGAGATATAGGAAAACACTGGTTTAGGAACAGAGTTGTTAACATGTGGAATGGACTGCCCAGAGCAGTGATTAGCTCAGGAACAGTTGAAAGCTTTAAGCGTAAGTGGGATTCCCGTATGGATTATATGGGCTGGGTGTGAATGGGAGCTGCCTCGTGTGGGCCACATGGCCTTGTGCAGTTTACCGCGATCTTATGTTCTAGAAGTGCATGGGGGCATTTCGTTTGTGGCCACCCCTTCGGGGATCATGGCGTCAGGCAATAGATAGTTATAAGGGGAGAGAGGAGTGTGAGGTAATCGCAGGATATGTCTCCTAAACATAGTAGGGATGATGTACTACAGGATAGTGATCAAGAGAGTGAAGGATGATTTGGAGAGTGTAAATTGATCTGGAGAATGTAGTTGTAGCTTTTTACATTGTTGGTAAATACAGTGACGATGATGCAGTTTTTACCACCATACACTCCCTGCTGAATAGAAAGGCTAGGGTGGGTGCCCTGATGTATCAGGGACTTAGTGAATAGTTGCCACAGATTGCTAGACCGCACCGTTAACCAACAGCACTGACGTCTGCCAATAACACACTGGCTGGCCCGAACGCTGGCTGGCGAACGCTCGAGCTACGGCCTGTGACTAAGATTTCATGAGAGCAATTTCTACAAGTCATACAAAGCAATATTATACTTAGGTTATGTTATTATAAAGAGAAGTGCAAGTGCACGCCTATGTTATGTTTGGCTACTATTCTTACAGTGAGTCATCTTCATTGGCATCAATGCTGGACACATTAGGCTCGTATGTGACGTCTCTGGGATCATCATCGTATTGCAGAGCTTCAAGTCTTGGTCTTTTTGCCTCAAATGATAGGTCCACTTTTGGTCTTGTAATGGGTGTAGATGTCTTTGGCCGCTTAGCTTCCAAGCGACAGAGAACTCCTAAATCTCTCTTACTTACAGGATGTTGAATACCTGGAAAAATAAATAATAATAATTTATCCAAATAATAATAAGTTATCCAGTTACCGTTAATTACAGTGTGTCCAACATACATATACATGCTGTACATTTTTTTTTCTTTTTTTCTATGTGATTGAGGGAGGCAAAAGGCATAACTGCCTATAGTGAGTGCCTCCCCCATAGTTGAAAGAGTGACAGGGCCAAAATCAAGGGACGTTCGAGCCAAAATGCCTGGACACACAGAGTTTGAAGAAATTTAAGTCATAGGAAGAGGGAAAGACTGATTCTGGGAGAGAGTTCCAGAGCTCAGCTGTTGAGTAGAAGAAAGTTTGAGAGTAACTTTTCACTCTTGGGTTGGAGAGTTGCACAGAGTAGGGGTGGGATTGAGTTGCAAGACGGGTACCACGTGCCCTACGTAAAGGAGGTGGTATGCACTGGGATAGCTCTGAGGAACACTGATTATTATAGTAGCGATAGAATAGCGAGAGAGATGCAACATTGTGGCGGAGAGAGAGAGATTGCAGAGAGTTGGTGAGTGGACGGGAGTTAATGATACGAAAGGCCTTCCTTTCAACTTTGTCTAGGAGAGCGGTGTGAGAGGAACCTCCCCACACATGTGAACAATACTCAATACAGTACATACAGTACTGTACGACATACAGTACAGTACATTAATATAAAGACAGTGTTCCAAACAAAGTGCGCTTTTCAATCTCATGTCCTAATGACTGCACTCCAGGCAGCCCTGTCTAACAAGGGGAGCCTAGGATGAAAAGGTTACCGTAAAATACGAATGTGTCTTTGTAGTGATCTGTGAATTATGCTACATGGAGAACATGATTAATCTTTGGGGTGGTAAAGAAGTGAGCTATGTTATTAAGTAAATATGAGTAGAAGTTTAGAGATATGTCATCTTAATTGATAATGAGGGGTCTGACCCTCCTCACTAAAGGGAAAGTACTGTATAGGCTATGCATCTTCTGGTATAAACTATAAACGTATATCCAAACAGGAGGGCCCTTGTACACTTGAATGTACTGAAGTGAGTGCAGCAAGACTGAGGTGTACATGTCAGTAATGCCACAGTGTGAGAGGGAAGCGTGAGCAGAATTGAGAGTGTATCAGTGAGGCAAAACAATGTCAGACTGTGGTTTGACAATGTGGATAGAATGGATGATGATGCTTTGGCTGTAACCTACAGTAGTGAGTTACAACTTGGATTACGATGTGGAAGCAAAGACAACAGTCACCATGCCAAGGAAGACCTTGGTAAAGTTCTGTGGAGGAAACTCTGGGTTTTAGCACATAGCCTACCAAGAGAAACTGCAGGAGGCTGTTCGGCATGGAGAGCAGCGCTTAGGTGAAGACTTACCCAAGCAAAACTTCCTTTCAATTGATACTGTTTTGCAAAATGTGGTGAACAGAGTTATTGAAACTAACCTATTAACCCGGGAACTGCGGGGAGACTCTTAAGAGTCAGAGAAAAAAAAAATCAACTTTTGACATCGAAAAAAAAAATTGATTTTTATTTTTGTATTTTTGTATTTTTTTTTGGGCCCTTGGGCCATGCAAAATCTCAGTCCTCTACCTCCCCTCCTTCCCCACTTTCCTCCTCTCCTTCAGTTATCACCTATTTTCCCTGTTATTCCCTTATTCTGAGGTATATTTTCGTGCTAACATTAGAAATCTGGTTGCAGGGTGTGGTCATCACTGATAGCAAGCGAATGCAAGAGAGAGAGAGAGAGAGAGAGTATCGATCGACTGTGTCTCAGTGGCCTTGGGGGAAATTGGCGGGAAAGCAGCTTGCCTCACCCATACATTATACAACTCGCGGGCTATATCTCCGATTTTGACCATCCAAACGCTGTTTTCACTCGTTTTATTGTTGTTTCAGGTTAATACCTTTATAATCAACCCAAAATAGGCGCATATGGATAAGTATTAATGCTATTAATGGTACAATGAATATTTTAGTGACAGAAACACCTCAAATACATGCGCACAGGGAGAGGTGTCTAATTACCCCATGCGCACTTCAGAGGTTAATAATAGATCTGGTGTTTGTGTACTGGCATTCATGGTAGGGCCATCAATAATGCTAGGGTCCCACTGGGTGGCTGCATCCTTGTATTTGGGTTGGTTTTCTTCTTGCATTAGGTCCTCTAACGCTGGTGTTACAGCACGTGACGGTGTAGGGGTTTCCTCGTAGCCATCCAAAATCTGAATTTTAAAATACACATAAATGATTTGCCTAGGCCTACTGCCTCTTGTAACTTTGTATTTATAATTTTACAGGCTACCGGTATTGATAATTTTGTTGGCCTAGGCTAACTTGGCTAAGATAATAAAGAAAGAACAGCGTGGTCTAGCAATCTGTGGCCCCTATTTACTGAAGTCCCTGATCATCAGGGCATCCACCCTAGTCCAGCTCTTGATCATGGAGTGCATGGTGGTAAAAATAAAACATCAATCTGTTTAGCCACAGGAAAGATTCACAACCACAGGCATTCAAACAGTACAATAATACTCCACTTGCACCTCACACTCTATGCATAACAATGAGCAGTTGGGCAAGAGAAGCTCCCCCAAAACAAGGTAGAGTAGCCTACCAGTAACAAATGGGTTGTGTCGGAATATGCAAGCAATTAATTTGTGGCTATCCCCTCGGGGATTAAGACGGTTGGAAATTGATAAATACAGGTATGACATTAAAATCATGGAATATATTCAATAAGTGTATCATTAAGAGCCAGGTAAACATTTTATTATTGTTTCTAACAGGAACAACGAGGAATGTGATGCGAAATAAGTGAGAATATGTGGCTAATGCGGATATTAGTTATATATAAGGGCATTCTGCCCCCTATTACCGTACCGGTAGGCCTACCGGTACCCTATTTAGGCCCTACTGCCTACTGGCAGCATAGATGCTGATTACAGTAAGTCACAGGGGGTGAGGAGGGCAGAGCCCCCCTCAATACATCACATATCCCATGGCAAAACAAGTTTTTCTTTCACTCTGAATACCGGTATCCAATAAATCCGAGCAAAGTTTTGAGAAAACTTAGTTAGGTTTCTCCAATTTGGGGGTTTCTTTAAATAAAAAAAGAAAGAAAACCTGAGCAAACTATATATTTTATAAGGCCATAGGCCTAGGTCTATTATCGTTGTGTTTTGTCTTTAAACTAACCCAACATTTTGGTAAGGATGTAGTATTCGGGCGTATCGACCGTCTTGTTTACACTACTTACAGGCTCGCGATCACGGTCCCATCTATTTTGACTGCCGTGGGATACAATAATAGGTTGAGAGTCCCCCTCACCCCCTCATAACTTATTGTCATCATCATATATATATTGCCAGCAGGGGGAAATTACAGAATAAAAGCAATCAAAGTAGACGGAAACATAACCGCGACCACACGACCTATGTAAACAAGACGACCGTAGGACCGGATACTACATTTTTCCTCACATATTCATAGCCTGCCTCACTGCAGCAGTGCAGCCCCAGTATCGTTGACCATGTCACATATCATAATTATGTATAATGAAGCATTTCCTCACGAGATAAATGATCAGTAAAAATCTAGTTACTTTAGCCAGTTTTAGTGTCTTTTTGTTTTTAGTTTTACCTAAAAACCTGGTGTAGTTGTATATTTTCTAGACTAATATTATGGTAAAAACCTATAAATCAGTAATATACGGCCCTATTACCCCGAGAATATATAAACAAGAAAAAACAGGTGGGGAGGGCTTTGTAAGGATATATATTCGGGCGTACCGCCCACCTTGTTACACTACGCAGAAGCTTGCGATCACGTTCACATCTATTTTTACTGCCGTGGGCTACAATAATAGGGTGAGGAGGGCTTTGCCCCCCTCACCCTGCCATGACTTATTGTCATCATCATATACAGTACAGTAGGCCTATATTGCCAGCAGGGGGCAAATAACGGAAGAAATAGCCGTCAACATTTACGGGAACTTAACCGCAAGCGATCGACGGTCGACCTATGTAACATTATGCAAATGCGAATAAAAAGTGCTTTCCGCACTTTCTAACAATAAAATACACACTTATAAAGCATTAAAATACATAAATCAAATAAATAAAACCTAAAATAACAGGAGTTAAAGTCATGCAGAATTACCCTATACTCCTCCATGCGGACTATAATGAGAAAAATATGGCGAGTCTATAGGTCCCTATTTTCCCAAATAAATTGTTTCTAATCTTGCTCGGGTTTTTGTATGTTTCAAGGGGCCTAATCAGGGATCTTGATAATTCTACTTATTGTAATCATCATCTATTTTGCCAACTTGCCATTAGGGAGCATTACCAAGAAACAGATATGATAATCCCACGCACGAGTTGGTATGAACGGATTGCCGGGATAGGCCAGGTAGTCAACAAAACTGGGATTCAAACACATGAAGTGGCAGATCTATCAGTCTATCACACACATGACATACCGGTACTTTATTCTTACAGGCTGCAGCCGCCTGTAACACGAAGTATTATGTACATATTAGTAGGTAATGGACTAGTGTCATAATTGTATTGTGCTTTACCGGTAGGAGTACAGTACCAGAAATTGCGTTCACGGCGAAAATATAGGATAATTATCCCGAATAGACTCGCAGCGTTATTATACATAATTTATTAGGGAAAGTGAAGCTCTATGGAATCCTTATAATATACTCACATAGATTCCGTTGTGGTAGAATAGTTTTGATAAGTTTTGTAATTCTCGATTATGTCGATAAAAATAGAGTCCCGCGCGTAAACAAACTCTTCTTCTTCACTCCCGGAATCTTGAGAGCTCCGCTACGGACGTGTTCGCAATGGAGTACACTCGCTACGGTAAAGTGTTATGTTCTACAAAGATGTTACTGTATGTCTAATATACACATTTGCAACATTACATTGTGCTTGTATTTATGTTTCATAGTTTTGCCGGTATTTGTTCAATCCTTTCTGGCATTTTTCTTTCCCATTTCCCTTGTAGTTTTAGTATTATTACATATATTTGCTCTTGCGCACGAATCGGCGCATATTGTTGCCATTCCTTCTCTCAGCTGACAGAAACGTCAAACAGCCCGGCAGATTTGTAACTGTCATGGCCGCTTGTGCAGGTTGTAGTCTCTCCTGTCAGAAATTGGGGGACATTTTGCGAACCAAGGAAGCTACATGGGATTTTCTTGTTCAGCATAAGTTAGTCTTGGCAACTGGTAAGTGTACTACATGTGGCAGTGAATTGCAAGTGAGTGAAAATAGACAACAAAAGAAGTATAGATGTGACAAACGGAATAAAGAATACGTTCACCATGCACTCAGGAAATCACGATGTAGGTATAATGTTAGTGCTGTGAAAGACGCATTCTTTGAAAATGCCCACATCCCCATTCCCAAAGTCCTCAATATTTGTGTATTGGTTCTGCATAAACAAATTACCTTATCAAGATGTAGTCCTTCAGTGCGATGTTGGCCTCAGTACGTTAGTTGACTGGTATTAATACACCAAAAATCTGTCTACAGATGTCAAATAGCGGGGGTTTGGGGTCGGCAGCCCCCACCCATAATACTAGGACTAGGTTAGGTTAGGTAAGGTTGTTAGGTTAGGCTAATGTCCTTTCAAAGGGGTATAGGCACCCATAATACTAGGTTAGGTTAGGTAAGGTTGTTAGGTTAGGCTAATGTCCTTTCAAAGGGGTATAGGCACCCATAATACCAAAAAGATGTCAAATAGCGGGGGTCTACCCATAATACTAGGTTAGGTTAGGTAAGGTTGTTAGGTTAGGCTAATGTCCTTTCAAAGGGCTATAACCTAGGCACCCATAATACTAGGTTAGGTTAGGTAAGGTTGTTAGGTTAGGCTAATGTCCTTTCAAAGGGGTATACGATAGTAAACACTAGGATAGCCTATGCCTGGTCAGAGGGAAGAAGAGTCCTGGTGTAATCTCCTTGAATGTTGAGTGTCTGAAATTATGCAAAATCCGAGCCAAGTTTCGACAAAACTTGGCTCGGATTTTTAGAAAATGCGCTTTTGAGTCTCTGAAATTATTGAAAATCCGAGCCAACTTTCGACAAAACTTGGCTCGGATTTTTAGAAAATGCTCTTTTCAGTGTCTGAAATTATGCAAAATCCGAGCCAACTTTCGACAAAACTTGGCTCGGATTTTTAGAAAATGCTCTTTTGAGTCTCTGAAATTATGGACAATCCGAGCCAACTTTCGACAAAACTTGGCTCGGATTTTTAGAAAATGCTCTTTTGAGTGTCTGAAATTATGCAAAATCCGAGCCAAGTTTCGACAAAACTTGGCTCGGATTTTTAGAAAATGCTCTTTTGAGTCTCTGAAATTATTGAAAATCCGAGCCAACTTTCGACAAAACTTGGCTCGGATTTTTTGAAAATGCTCTTTTCACTGTCTGAAATTATGCAAAATCCGAGCCAACTTTCGACAAAACTTGGCTCGGATTTTTAGAAAATGGTCTTTTGAGTCTCTAAAATTATTGAAAATCCGAGCCAAGTTTCGACAAAACTTGGCTCGGATTTCGGAAAAGTGGCATTTTTGGCATTTCACACATTCCTATTCTTCATTATTTTACTATATTACTTTAACCCCTCATTTTCCCTGATCTTCATAGCCCTCCCCACTATCGGGGGGAGTTATCTTAAGATTGTTGGATAATGGGGTTATATAGGGTTTCTCCCACAGTGGAATTATAACTAATAGCATCAAAACTACCATTGCCAAAAACAATTGGCCAAAAAAACACTCAAATAAGGCTGCGAGTCTATTCAAGATAATTACCAAATATAGTGATAAATCGGCACCAACACTTCTAGAGTAGGTCTAGTATGAACTAATAAAAACACACATAGGCTAGCGGGAAAATATAGCAGAAAGGGCAAGGATGTAGTATGTGGGTGTACCGCCCTCCTTGTTTACACTACGCGGATGCTCGCGATCAGGTTCCCGTCTGTTTTTTGACTGCCGTGGGATACAATAATAAGTTAAGGGGGGGACTTTGCCCCCCCTCACCCCGTATGACTTATGGTTTTCCTCATATATATTGCCTGCAGGGGGCAAATAAGAGAACAAAATAGGCCTAGACGGGATCTTAACAGCGAGCGATCGATCTAGCCTATGTAATCATGACGACCGTCAGACCGTACACCCGGATACTAGGCTATATCCTTCCCCAGAAATATCACGTTTAGCCAGATTAGCCTACTAGCCTAATCTAGGCATAAACTCAATTTAACTCATGATGGTGCACTTGGGATATAGAAATTGACCAATATCATAAGTTGTCCATATGCCCACCTACTGTAGGCAAGGTGTTACAGTGTAGACTAATAATTCAATCGTTGAACCTAGCCTAGGCCTATAGCCTAGTCTACTGAGAAAGATTAGCCTAGTAGGCTAAATATCATAAACTGCACTAGACTTAGGCTAGGCTAGGCTGCTGGTAGCCTACTTGTTTACCAATACTGTAGGCTAACACACAATATGCAACTGTCTGGATAATGTAATAGGCCTATATCTCTATAAGAGTTTAGCCTAGGCCTAGGCTAATCAACCTATTAGTTTAAAATATGATGTAGCCTAGTAGGCTAGGCCTAATTCTAGTGGTGGCTCCAACTTGATTTGTACGTTCATCTGTTTATATCCTTATTTATTAGTTTCTGATATTATAAACTGGGGCATTTTAGGCTAGTTTTAAAATTATAATAGCCTAGGTTAGGTACCAATTCATATCACAAATCATAACAAGTTAAGGAAAATTAGGGAATTAAAAAATAATCTAGGCTATGCTAAAATCGATTTGGAGCAATTGCTAGAATTTTACCAATATCCTAATAGCCTACCAATTTTAGTTTATATATCAGCAAGTAGTAGCCTAGTAGCCTATAGCCTAGAACAAAATGTTAACTTACACATTCAATTTGACGTTTCCTTGCTGCTGGTGAATGGCTTAATATGGCAGGTGAAGAGCGATTTGAGCTGCAGGTATCTTGTGGGTGTATTGAAGGCACTGCATTACTCTTCAAATGTAGCTTCTTTGCCAAGCCCATTCTAACTTGTTGCATATTAATAAATTCACTATCTTCAAAATGTGAACTACACATGAAGCTTGACTTTGGCTTTTCAATCCAAATTCTGGTCTGGTTGACAAAATCACACCATTGCTTGACATATTGTTGTTCCTCTGGAAATTTATGAAGCGAAATACACGATCCAGGCGTGTTAAAACACCCGAATACCACACAGCGGTTCGGCATTGCTCCAACCAACCTGACTACTCCTGACGAAAGGTGAGGAGGCACTGACCGTGTGACGTGAAATTCATTCACTCCCGATTATTTTCTCACTCTATTCCTGGTGTGACGTCACACATCATTGCCAGTGCGTGTTGTTAATAATGTTTTTTTTTTGCCATTACGGAGTGATATTTTTGGTAAATCATATACAGTATAACCAATTATTTATCAACTCCTTTAGAATCTTTGAAGCATGGTCAAAAAATGAATGTGTTTATTCATGCATCACCACCTTTAAGATTGTTCGCATAAACATTAACAACCCTCGCAGAATGCGGTTCAATAATAGTATTACAGTGAATGAGAATATCAGAATCCCCCATACATTGTTCTAAACTGTCTTCGTGGTGCGATGCATAAGGTGTTGATTTTCGGTGTGAGCATCCTGGATTCGAATCCACGGACTGCCACATGTGTTTGTAAATTTAATTAATCGATTTTAGGAGTATAGTTGGTTGTTGGAAGGAACATAATAATCATTCAGTTTAATATCACTAGCGGGGATCGCGGGGGTGGTTGTGTGGACGTGCCGGCTTCTACTTCCCCCGATATTCCTACCAGATGTACGACGTTTCGCCTGAAAGGTATTACCACTCTCCACAACGCCCTTACGTACACCCCTTGATACAAATTGTAAATTTTCTGGGAAGCTAGATGACGCCTCAATGAAAGTACCATCAATAGATACACCATTCATCCTCCATACTCAAAATAAATTTACGGTCTTTCATTGTTTTAACCCTTAATTGGCGGCACGCAACTTATGTCATGTGAAATAAATTTGGACTAAGTGGCGGTTCACAACTTATGTCGTGCGCCATTTTCAGCACGTAATGTTGCTGAGAGAGAGAGCTGAGCGGTGTGAGGAGCCTAGCAACCCTATGACCACTCACGACCACCGCGGTGGACCAACTGAGGTGCCTCCCACCCTTCCCTCCCCTCTCTCACTCGCTACACAGGGAATTATGTAGGGAAATTACCTAATTACAGGGTTTTTGCACTCGTGTTGCACGATCGTTGCAAGAGAACCAGCGGTCGTACAAGGATGGTTCGGGTGTCATTGGAAAGCTCTGTTTATGCCCTTTCAGGGATAGATACTTGTTTTACGCTCTGGGTCTTATTTAGGCATGAAAATGATCACGTAAACAACCCTATTTAGGATAAAAACACCCCGCTGGGCGCTACGGTCCGTTAGACCGCCTAGCCCGCTAATAAGGTGTTAAAACCCATCAGAAAGTCTGAAGAGATGTTTAAACCTTGCACAATGTACACTTTCTCCGCCATTAAATCCAAGTCCTCATGCAATGCTAACGGTAAGTATGTAACCCCCAATATTGAAATATTATCCCCTGAAACACTCTGGAGATTAACATCTGGAAATTCAAGTTTAAACTAATCATCATGATTCAATGTGTTAATTACAGAGCTAGACATTAGGTTCACAGGAGAACCCGTATCAATTAACTCCTTCAGACATATTAAGTTCCAATAAGTCCGAGTAGGCGGGAGCCCCGGGATCATTGCCACTGCCTCGCACTACACTCACAACAACACTACGGCCGTTAGAATTATCGGAGGTGGCTGAGGTTGCCACCAACAGTTTTATCGTAAGCTAACTTATCGGACTTACTGAGCTCCATATGACGCTAGTGCGTCATATAACTTATTATAGAGGCATGGAGATAAGTCCATATGACTCGATTGAGTCATATGAGTTTTTGGTTCACTAGTCCATATGACTCAATTGCGTCATATATGTCTGAGGGAGTTAATATACTTATGTCTGTATTATTTACACATGACTTAAAAATCAACGGGTCAGGTGAATGCATAAGGGCACTTATCATTAACGTAGGAAATTCCGGAGTTTGTGTACATTGATGTTTTACGTTACATTTGCTTGGGAGCGATCGTAAGCTTCCCCCGACCTAGGCTGACTGGCTTTCCAATCGTCCAGATCTACCTTCACTTCCGGGCAAGTTCCGGTTCGATGGTCATTACACTTGCATCTACGACAGAAAGGTTGCTTACCTGCCGTATATTCATATAGCTCTTTGGCCGTGATGTTACAACGAGGAACAATGTGACCCCGTACACCACAATAAAAAAACATAAAATCTCTGTGTTGGCCATTCGCGGCACCAGCCATGATAGCAGGTCTGTGCGCAGTCTGGCTACC